>WEIS01079356.1:10359-27430 GCA_013389965.1 Todus mexicanus
AAAAAAGGGTGAGTTGGTGCTGTCAGCATTTTGTTTGGTTGTTCAACCCCATGACCACAATGAGACTGTACATATACACACCATACACTAGGACAGTTCTTAAAAAAAAAATAAGATCTATGTACTGTAATATATGAGTGCATGAAAATAAGCTAGGAAAAACATAATTTCAGTTGCATAAACTCCACGTTTCCTCCTATGCATTAGCCCTGCTGAGGAGCACATCCCAGTTTAGTTTATTTTTACTCTTGGCTGGAAACTGACACAGCCATGTGGTATTCTCCAACTTTATGTAACCCAAGACAGGTGATGTCTTTTGAGCCTTTTACCCTCCAATAGCAGCCTAGACTGGACACTTGGAAGATCTGCTTTAAGTAAGATTCAGCTCAGGAAATTATTTCACTTTTTCTCAGTTGAAACAAATGTTCCTTCAAGCTCCCGAGCAGCTATGAATTTTACATTGCAGGTCCATTGCTTATTCAGGCAGCATCATGACAATATAACGTGTTCATTTGCACGTTTTTGAACGTAGTTCCTGTGGTAGCCAGGAACTTTAATGAAAACAGTGCAGGCAACACCAAGCTAAAACAGGCAGGTGCCAATTGTTCCAAAATCCTTTACGCTTAAGAGTACAGGAATGTGAAGGACCTGGTGCTGGATTTTGTAAGTTCAGAAGCAGAATTATAATATGCAGGTACTTCTTTCTCAGTCCTAATGATTATGACAGTGGGTGAAGTTAAAGGCAGTTTTTTAAGGAGAGAGTGGCTTCAGACATGAAGTGTTTCAGCTTCAGTGTCTGTTTTGGAAAATTACAACATTCTGAGCACTGCCCTTGTGATCTCAGTGACCCTGTGTATACTAGAGAGTAAGAAAGGATCAGGCCATAGTACTAAACACGGGCCTGTGATCGCCAGTGCTGACTGACATGGGCATGCTCTCTGGCACAGTTTTGGCTTATGCCAGTTCATGCATTTCCAGACAACGCTTGGGCACCATCCAGACCACAACTCATTGTTAATGTTTTCCTGTGAGCAGCTCGCTGACCACTGCCCAGCTGTGGAGAGGGAAAGAATGTTCAGATGCCTAAATATGAAGCAGGCCATGTTACCTGGCTTTGAGGCCGGAGAATGGTTCTCACTCATTTTTGTGTTGTAATACAACATTTAGAGATATCCAATGACTTAATATCAGATCTGGCCAGTTAACTTGATGGTAGTAGGTTTGGCTTGTTGGGGTTGGTTGGTTTGTTTGTTTTGATATTTATTTTTTTAAATTCTTTAACAGTTTACCATGCAGAATTATTCTGTGACCTGAGAGTGAAATGTATCTTTCCCAAAAATTAAATCCTCAGGCAGAATGTGTGACCAGCAGTATCTCTGGAGCAGTGTTGTCTTCACAAATTGATATGTTTACGTTTTTGAAACATAACTGAAGATATTTTTTCAGAAACAAGTGGAATTTCAGCAGTCACCAGTGCCCCAGTGAGTCATCCTCAGAAGTTCAAATGAATATGGAAAGTAAATGTAAATGTTTCATTCAATGAAGTATATTGCTTCTATTCAGTACTCATTTGGAAGCTGCTGACTCTGCAAATGCATATGCAGCAGTGTGTGTAACGTGCTCTCAAGTGTACTTGCACAAGCCTGCTTTTCTCAGCTGAGTTGTGTGAAGGTATCTGAGTTATTTGAGTGACGATGAGGCTTCCTAGGTTGGTATCTTGCAGGGGAGTTGCAATCTGAGGATTACTCAGAAGGCACTGAAGGCATATTTGGGCTTAGAGAATTAATGCTGATTTTGCACAGGACAGGCTCCTGCTTTTCTTTTAACTCCCAGTGTGAATCTGTGAGGCTGGCACCAAGGAATTTTTTTTTTTTTTTTCCTTTTAAACACAGCCAGATGACTTTTTAAAAGAATTTCTTTTTGAGCAAAACTACAACTACACGTCAAACAATACCTGGGACCTAAAGAGCTACTTTGCTCTGTTCTTTTGATCAGTAGAGGAATTGGTCTGTTTTTTCACAGATGGAACAAGTGAATGTTGCCTTAGAAAGTTAGTATTGTAAAGCTTAGTATAGGACTAACAGCTGAAAACTGTAGAACCAGTTTCCTTCCTTTTGGATGGAGCTTTCAGAGACACTGGTTTGAAGCACTATCTCAGCCCTGGCTTTTGAACTTGGCCTCTTGCCATGCTCCTGCCTTCAACTCCCATCTTCTCCTACTCCACCAGTAATTTGGATATACTCTGACAAGGGATGAAGACAGTAACAAAGAGGTTTCTAACCTTGCATAGTAAACAGCTTTAAAATAGATATCAGACTTCTAGCAGGGAAGAGAGTGGGCCTTCTTCAGGGTCACAGGCAGAGTAAACTGATCTCTATGTGATATTTAAATTTGGAGCCTACTCCAAACTCATGTTTCACATCCCATCACTAATGTACGAGGACGTGTCTTACAAATTGTGGACCTGACTTCTTATCTACCAAGAGACAGTAGAAATGGCCAGGTCCTTTGTGAAACTAAACCTGTGACAGCTATTAAAAAAACAGAATACTACATGGCTTAAGAATTTACTTCCCAAAATATACTCAGTGCCTTCGCTCTGCCTTAAGGCATAGGGAGTCTGCAGAAATGTGTGTCTTGCAAGCAAAATGAGTGCTCTCATTATGGACCTGCAGCTGTACTGGCAGAAAATAACATAGTTCTGTGCACAAAATATAAGACTCAGTGCTACGCATAAATTGGAGTAGAAGGTGAAATGAATTTTTCACATTCTAAGAGGTTTTGAGAGAATTCTACAAATTTAAAATAATGCCCCAAATCTTAAAAATGAAGGGCCTTTTTTACTTACTTAAAAGTTTGAACATTTATTCATGCACTTCAAAATCACACATGTATACACTGTATAGCTATGAACATTACAGCCACTGGGGCTAAATTCATTTAAAACAGACACAAAGGTAAATAACTTTTTTGATTTATTTCTAAAATAAAAGTTATTATCTCATATGAAAACGATCTTGTGTTGAGAAAATACAGTCACAAGTACTAAAAAGCTAAAACTCTAGAACTAATTTATCTTATAATTCCACTAGTTAGAAACTCCAGTGAGACTTTCTGATGCTCCTTTCCCATCCTTTTACATGGTAATCACTGCGTGAGCTCAGGGGTTTGTGGCACAAACCACTGATAACAACGTCAGATCGCCCTGCCTTCCCTCACCCGTGGTCCTCCCGGTCCTGGTATGACTGGTGTTCCACATCCCCCTTACCATGGTGTCTCCAGTGGTGTTTCCTTCCCTTTAGGATCAGTGGCGGCAGGTCTTTGCAGGAGCCCAGCGCCGGGCTGCAAGGCAGGAGGCAGCTTGGGCCCAGTACTCGGCACCTGCTGCTACGCTTCAGTGTCACAGGGTGGTGGGGAATAGGTCACAGAGTCCGCAGCTCTGCCTACTGCATCACTGCCTCCTGCCCTCCCTGACACCCCACATATGCAAATTCATCCAGACAGGCTGGGCTCAGATATACCCCAGATTTCAATTTTAGTCCCGCCTGGTTTGGCATGTTTATTGAATCTGAGTATGGCCATGTAACATGCCATGAACTATGCTTTCCAATAACTGAGTATTATATATATATCACCTACAAGACACAGAGCACCCCAGTTCCCTGTTCCGCCAGTATGTACATGTGTACATGAAAATCACTCCTAAATTCCAATGCAGAAGACCAGGAAGGCAGGAGAGAGCAAATGAATGGAAAAGAGAAGGATAAAAGGAAAAACAAAAATAAAGAGCTATGAAGTAAATATAATTACCATTTTGAAGTGTGCTCTACCAGTGCTCTTAAGTGCTGGCCTGACTTCTTTCTGTCCTTCCTCCAGCTGCCTCTCTATTCGTGTTTTGATTTACTTCCATTGCTTCTCTTTCCACGTACAGTCGTCTGGGCTGTCAGCAGTATGGGACAGCACTCAGTACAATCTCTAACTCGTCTGTCCAAATGAAATTCGATTCTTATTGCAGTGCTTATTGTGAGACATAGCTGGAGGCATCACACAAATGTCCTCACACCAAGTTAGGGCAGTTGCCTCCACCACTTTATTGTTTGCTCCTTCTGCACTAGCTCAGCATTGGAAAGCAGCAGCTTCTCTCATTGAAGGAATCCTCGTGTTTGCAGCTCCTAGGCAACAAAGAGGAAGGCATACTTAATTGCTTGAATCTGAGTATTATGCATCCCCTGACTTTATAAACATACTGTTTATTATGTTTAATTAGTAGAAATTTAAATACATAATTCCTAAAATTTGCATTCGTTTACTTTGACATGATGATATTAATGGATTGTTCTGCCACTGATGGCAACTGGCATCTAAGTATCTTCTCTAGCTAATGCCTACATCTTAAGTGTGAAGTAGCTCATACTGTTTTTCATAAACTCACATTTGCTTTGGTGTAGTCTTCCTTTTGCTGATGTTTACATCAACCTAAATAAGCTACAAATATTTTTTACAGATGAAGAATTCCCATGGTAATTTCTACCTGCTGCTGTGTTTAAACCGAGTCCCACACTTCTCCAGAGAACAACCAGATCGTTGCTTTGAGACTAAAGAACAGGTTGTTCTAGTGTTCTTCTTCCAGAGGAACTGGTAATGTTCCAGCCAATCTCTGGTGCTCTGGACAATCTGAAATGCTAATGCCCACGGTTCCACTAGATGTGGAGCTCTGTGCAGAGTCACCTCAGGAAAAAGTCTTACAGCAAATACATTGAGCAGATCCTCTCAGGCCCTCTTTGAGCGAACATGTAAGATCTAGCAGCTTCAAAACCTAAGAGGTCTGTGAATTACTACATTATTTGCAAACTCCTGGTTTCAGCTGGGACAAAGTTGTTTTTCTTCCTAGTAGCTGGTACAGTCCTGTGTATTGGATTTAGTATAAGAATAATGTTGGTAACACATTGATGTCTTGTTTGTTGCCAAGTAGTGCTTATCAGAGGTTAGGGATTCTTCAGTTTTCCCTTCTCTGCCAGTGAGCAGGTGCACAAAAATCTGGGAGGGAGCATGGCCAGGACAGCCAACCTGAACTAGCCAAAGGGATATTCCATAAAAAAGGACATCATGCTCAACACATAAACTGGAGGGAGTTGGCCAAGTGGGGCTGATGGCTGGTCAGGGACTGGCTGGGCATCAGTCAGCAGGGGGTGAGCAATTGCATTGGGCATCACTTGTTTTTCTTGGGCTTTATTTCTCTTTATCTTTTTTTCTATATTCATTTTCATTATTATATTTTATTTTAGTTATTAAACTGTTCTTATCTCAATCCATGAGCCTTAAATTTGGTTTTTTCCAAGTGAGTGGCTGTGTGGTGCTTAGTTGCTGGCTGGGGTTAAACCACAACAGCAACTTAGTCCATTGCTGCATTTTCTCTGCTCTTCCCATTGCCTTCCTCCTCACTTCTGAAACAGCCAGTGAGAGCACCTCTGGGAGTCAGTGTTAATCATTTCTCTCTCTACCCCACTCAAACTCATCTGTCCCAGGACTGACAGGCTAACAATGGTGGGTTGCCACACTGAACAGAATCTCACCAGTCAAAAACTTGCAGGGAGCAGGGAGTGATGCAGTCTTCAGGAGTGTCCCTGGCCAGTGGGAGTGCAATGGCTATGTCTCTCCTCTCTAGAATCGAGGTTACTATTTTTCCCTTTCTCACATATGCATAAAACACTGTCTTGAGATAGCTCATGAACTCATGCGCTGGAAATATGCACTGGTCTGGGGTGAAGGCCAGACACAGATGTAAATACCCTGAGGAAGACTTTCATGAGGTTTCCTTATGTTGCCCCACTCACCTGTGTTTCAGGGTGCTTGGGCAGAAAACACTCAGCCCAGATTTAGAGGATAACCTGAAAGCACAGTGTGAGACTGTGCTCCCACATACCAGTGAGTTTTGTTGACTCCAGAGGTGGATCTGCTCCAAAAAGACATAAGGCAGATATGGCTTGGACCTGGATCCTTGGAAAGAAAGTCATCTTGCTCAGTGCTAGCATTCAGCCTGTGTGGGCAGATGGTTGATCTTGTAGGTCTCTGTCCTGCATGGAACAGGCTTGAGATGTGCCCTGCATGAGGGCAGATAGCCCAGTGGCCTCATCAAGGCCTGCCCATTTCAGCTTTTACCTTACAACACTGGTAGATGATGGTGAGACCTAAATAGGGCTGATTATAAAAAGGCTCTGCCATGGAGTCCAGAGGTGTGGAAACAGTGAATTTGGATGAGTGCTAGAGTGGCTTTGCTGGTACTGCCAGTAGGCTTGTGAGCAGCCCTTGCTTCTCAGGCTGATATGCAACCTGGGATGATCTGGATATTCTCAGAGGGCTTCTCATGTGCACATGGACTGGGTGTTGTGCCTTAGGTGCCCTCCAGAGCAACACAACAGAGCAGAGAAATTGTGAGTTACTATCTCTATTTGTTTGTGATAATATCAAAATCAGCCTCTTAGAGGAATTTTTTAAAAACCCTTAACATAGCCACACAAAACTGAAACTTTTTTGTGTATTTGAAAAGAGACACATACTTGAAAATAGCATTTTTTAAATAACCTAGAGCTTAGAACTAGTGTCTACCAGATCTTAGGCCAAGAGAACTACTAAGACCTGTAATAGATCAGTTCTGACCTGATTAGGGATCAGTTCTGTTCTGACTACGGAACTTTATCTCCTCTACCAGATATACATCACTCCCTACAGACTGGTTGTGCAACTCACCAACAGTGGCAGAACCATGGATTATTTTAGAACAGTAATGTGCCATCTTACAAAACAGTAAACTCCTAAGAAGCTCTTTCGAGATCATACAAAAACCTCTTTTGCTTTTAATTTGGTGTGTGCAAGTCTTTGCATATCCCAGACATTTTAGTACCTTCTTGTGTTTGGTGAATGAAGGTATAAATGCTTCCCGGTGTCCCTTGTAGAACTACATTCTGTCATTCTGTTGCCACCTACTGGGAGAATTGACAGCATCTTATTTCAGGTATTTTTTGAAATCCCAGTCTACTTTTTCAGTACCTACATAAAACTGCTACATTGATAAAATACTGTCTTTCAGGCATTATCCCTGAAACAGAGAACTGTGCTACATATTTTTAAACTTACTTTTAAATAAAGAAAAATTACATACATTTTGGGATACAGTTTCAAAATACTTATCTCCTCCTTGGTAAAAATTCTTATATACAAACTTCTCTGTGTTATAAAGATCAGCCATTCATTTTGCAGATAAAAAGACCAACTATGTCAGCAATGGTTATAGATGTGCCTGATTTTCTTTTTACGACCTCTTAGCAAACCTGATACAGGTTTACCAGAAAGGGGACAACGCTTCTCATCAGTTTGGTCAAAACGTAATTTGTTTCTGTGGCCCTGCTGGAGTTGCATGACATGAGTACATGTATCCATGAAAACATGTATGTTTTTAAAAAGAAGTTTATAAAAGATCAGTACTAAATGCAGCATGAAAATTGTGG
The DNA here is from genome assembly GCA_013389965.1 of Todus mexicanus. NCBI lineage: Eukaryota > Metazoa > Chordata > Aves > Coraciiformes > Todidae > Todus > Todus mexicanus. The sequence continues at coordinate 17,865 of WEIS01079356.1, forward strand.
TATATATTTGCTCTCCAGGGTGTCTCCCCTTCAACAGTGTTAAGGGAAAACTTGCAGATAACCATGGGTTCATAAGCACATTGGACATACATGGCAAGGTCAGCACAACACGCTTATTGTCTTGCTGCAGGCATTGTTCAAATACAGGGCTGTTTGACAGGTACCCCCAAACGCACACCATTTTCTTTACCTTGAGTACCTTAATTAATTTCAACTACTGATTGTTTCAGAAGTGGGCAGAACGGCAACAAAGCTTTCTACAACTACCTGAAAGGAGGTCCTAGAGAGGGTGGGGATTGTTTTTTTTTTAACAAAGTAACAAGTGATAGAAGAAGAGGAAATGGCCTTAAGTTGCACCAAGGAAAGTTTAGATTGCATATTAGGAAGAATTTCTTTACTGAATGGGTTATCAGGCATTGGCATGGCTTGCCCAGGGAGATGGTTGAGTCCCCATCCATGGAGGTATTTAAGAGTTGCATAGATGTAGTGCTGAGGGATATGGTTTAATTGAGGTCTTGTCAGTGTTAGGTTAAGGATTGGATCATAAAGGGGTTTTCCAATCTAGGAAATTCTATGATTTGGCCCATTCTCTGAGTACCGTTAATTCAATTTAACATGTGAAGAGTTAACTCGATACTCAAGAGGACTTATTACTCTTTACATATTAAATTAATCTCCTGATAAATCCTTCTTCACACATACACTTCTGTAATTGTGGCTGTTGAGTCAATAACTGTTTTCTAAAGTGTTTATTACTATGCCATGCACATGGTTTAATAACAGAAATCTGAAACACAAAACAATCTCATATTCTAAAAGAAAAAGAAGTGTGTCTCCTGTGGATTGCTGTTAAGTCTCCCAATTACTGTGAATTTAAAGGGTTCTCTCAAAAGCACTCTTGTTAGACATGGTGTATTTGAATATGAATCTTTTGGCAGATGCTTCTTATCCAGTCTTATGGAGTATCTAGTGAGACGTCCACATTTCTTTGCTCTTAATACTCACACGCTAGTAAGAAAAGGCCATTAATACAGGGTTAAACATACCATATTCAAAGTACATCCAGAGTAGCTTCTACACAAAAAGGAAAAGTTCCATCTCCATCCTTTTTTTTTCTGCATCTGACTTTCCTTGCAACAAATATATTAACACAAATGTAACTGTACATATTGGATTCTAAATTTATTTTCCAAGAAGCTAATACAATAGTTTGCTTGTACACTGTGAGCAACATTTATTGCCCCCAAAATAAAGCAAAAAAAAGTCACTTCAACTTTCCCACCTTCATTCAGATCTTGACCAGAGTAGGGGAAAACAGAAGGCCAAAGTCATTGCACATCGTCTCATAAAATAATCTATTCTATTCTTGTCGTGCCTCTTGATTGGTAACAGCAGCTTCAATTACTGATAGTTCTCCTGTAGCATAAGCAGCCTAGTGCAAGGTGGTAGGGCAGCTACTCCTCACTGGCAGGGGACCTGCAGCATCACAGTGTAGGCAGGAGAGGTCGTAATCTTTCCCAGGCAACCACCCATTCCACTCATTCACTTGTTACACCAGCAGCCTGCCTTCCACCCACGTACAGGACCCAGCCTTAAAGTCTGCTCCTAAGCAAGTCTTCCCAGTTAATTCTCCAAGCTAAACCTTGGTTGGTTTTGGATTTGTGGTTTGTTTTGTTTCCGTTTGATTGTTGGGGTTTTTTAATAAAAAACCCACTACAACTGATATTAATAATCAGAATTTTAACATGTATGAAGCATCTTCACAAATTGTTTTCTTCCTTAAAACTCTTAACAACTGGTTAAGATGATTAACCATTTCAGAATTTCTTCATTTGCTCTTTCAAAAGGTGGCATCATTTTTAAATGGCATCTTTCTAACAGAGGTGACTGTAGATTAATGGCTGACATAGTTAACTTGCCTAAGTACCACTGACTAAAGCGAGGTTGAACTGCAAGGAATTCAACTTGACTATCTGATCATCTAGGGATAACGTACATGGGCACATGGGATTATCTTCTTGTCTCCTGGTGCTAAGGCACAAAACCTCATCTTTCTGTCAGCCATTCCTTACCTTTGTGACCTCTGTTCATCTCACTATAGACAGCTGTTCTTCATGGGCCAATAAGAGTTTTTTATGTCTAGCAAGAAGATGGCAAAACAAAAAAGCAGAACTGTAATTTGCTTTTCTATCTGGAGTTACTAGCAGAAAGTTCACATACACATAGCACACACACACACACATTATCTCTTACAAGGCTTAAATAATAGGATCCCCATGCCTATGCCTTTTCCCTTCAAGACATAATGAGAATGCAGAGAAAAATATGGTTAAACATAAGTACCAGGTATTTTATTCTTGTAGTACTGGTCTTGGCCATCCCAAGATACACAAGAGTCAAAAAACTTAAAATAAAAACAACAGAACAAAGCAAACAAAGCAGAAACCACAAAACCAAGCCAAAACCCCCTCAATCTTTCACAGAACGTAATTAACTCCTATGAAAATGCAGTTTTATACCCTCCCAACAGTTGCTTAGATCTTGTCAGAGTCACACTGAACAAGTCCTCTACTTAATTCAAATACAACTGTACAATGAGGACATGTAGTGAAACATTTCCAGAAATTGTTTGAAAACTGTAGAGTATCAATACATTAAATGCAGAAGTTTCCATGTACTTTCACATAAGCAACTCTACAAAAAGGAAAATAAGTAGTCACTTTATTGTGAGAATGAAATATTCCTGGTTTCGTATTAACTGCAAAAAACCCGCCACAAAAACCTGACAGCTTGTTTCTGCCTTCTTGCCCTCTCATGATGAATTAAATACAATACAAATGCAAAGTCAGTAGTACTCAAAAGAAATGGAGGTTACCAACATATACTTAACATCAACTTGAATGTTTAAAGTTCTGGTAAATTGAGTGGCTATGACATTTAGAAGTAGGCTAAACATAATGTATGGCCTGCCCAGACCACTGGTCCCAACTCCCAAAATGCAGCTCTGCCATCTAACTAAAAATGTTGATAAAAAATATAGAGCAAAAAAATACGGTTGTTTAGAATTAAATAGTCAATCTGGTGAGAATTCAGCCTGACTTCAGAGTGAAGTCTGGTATTTCATTAACTAGCTTACAAAGTACTTAAAGTGAGGCCTTGCGAAGTACGGGGTCAGTAGACACAACTCCGTCATTTCTTGAAAGAGCTCAACTCCACACAGAGCTGCCATGTTTTATTCTACCTGGTCTTCCATTCACTGTTTTTTGCAGAGTTACAACTACACTTACAGTTGGATTTCGAGAACTATCTAGCAATATGAAGAACAGCTCTCCCCTATATGTGCAGAGTATACAAGAAATATTTTTTTTATACGGTGAAGCACTATGTGCTGCCTATCCTTGTGTAAAACCCTAGGCAAGGCAAAACCTTTGAGATATGGGATTGGTTTGGTTTTTACTCTGAAACAACTAGGCAAGGTCATTACTGCATTCATAAATTACCTGCCCCAGTTCATCCGACACTAATATTGGAGTATCTCTCTATTGGAATAATCCAGGAAGAAACAGACACAGACCTATTTTTAGCACTAAATATGCACCATCCCAGAAGATAGCAAAGCAACAGATCGCGCACAGTTTGAAGGCAAAATCAGGTTATCCGTGTGAAAAACAAAACAAAAAACAAACAGCCACCACCTCAGTGTATATCTACAGCTGGGAACAGGAGCAACCTGAATGGGACTACCACTCTAAGACATCACATTAGGTGGCTACTTTTCACTGGTTTGGTGTGTTGGGAGAGAATTTGCCCACCGGAAAGGCTGTTTTGTTCAATATCTTGTAATTTGGGCTGATGTCAGTCAGTTTGAATCCTTTTGGCAGAGATGCTTGGATGGTGGGCTACTCATTTCCCACAAAGGTTCTGTGCCTTTAGCTTGCCCTCTGCAGCACGCAACAGTTCACTCCAGTCAAAGCAATTCCAAAGTAGGGCAGTGCTCTCTCCTTTGGAATTCACCCTTTGTCATCCAATGATAGGTAGATGGATGGAGAAGAAATTAGTGTTCTACCCCACACCTCCAATTTCTGCCCTAAGTGGTTGAAAATGGAGTTGGTCCGGTGACAGGTCTACAAAAACACTATTATCACCACAGATCTGGGGAAAGTTTGGGGATCTCAGAAGTAGTTCTTTCTACCTAACTATTAATAAACCTATGTTCTGAATGATAAAGCATTGCTAAATGGCTCCCATGTAACTCGGGACTTTAGATATTGGGGGCAGGGAAGGGGCAATACTAGACATATAGAGACTTTTTGACATCTACATGAACAAAGCAAGAGGATGGGAAAGAGTAAAACAATGCAACAACTTCATTTGTTCAACTAGCCAATAACACAGAATATAGTTTAAAAAAATAAATCTATTTATTTACCACCACCACATGCTCCTAAGAATTACTGTGCATCAAGCAAGCACAAAGTGCTACAATTTGCATTTAAGACGAGTAGGTGCAGCACAATAGTCTTTCTGGTCCACCACCTTGCCTTTATGGCTTAAATATGACTAAAACCAAGAGTGCCTGTCTAGGGAGGCATTAGTCGTAAGAGAAATTATGACTTTCAAAATGCAATAGGTTTCACTTTCTCCAGTGTTTTTCTTCCACGTGCTTGTCCTAAATCCCATGCTGCAGGAGCTAGACTTTTAATATGTCTTCAGGAATAAAGGATTATTCCCCTAGTTACTGGTACTCTCTTGCCTTTCGCAGTCATGCCTCTAAGAACACTATTTCACTTTCTTGTTCAGAGAACTGGCCAGCATATGCAGGGATACAGCCTTCTTCCACAGTTTGTAACTGGCTACACAACCCTCACTCAAAACCTACATCTGAAGCAAAGTGTTTGAAAAGGAGGATTCTTATTCAGCTGTAGATTACGGAAGGAGCAGCTTTACCCTGGTGTTGAACAAAGGCAGCGCTGTAGAGCCAAACAAAACATCAGGAATACTTGGCATGGTTTCAGAATTCATAGAACACCATTCCCCATCTGAAGAAAGGAAGTATCACCACCAGAGCTGGTCATCTCAACTAGGATACTGATTTCAACAATCCTTGAATAGCCTGATAACATCCTCAAGACAAGCTGACAGTTTTACAGCAGCAGAGAAAAGCGCATTCTGTGACAGAAGACACTTAGTCTTGAATCGGAGGCCTATGGACTGGAGAAAATACAGCTGCCCACGCCTGTCGGAAGAGCTGAACCAGTTTGTAAATGAACGGTAGTGATGTGGGAGAAGCTGCACAACAAAACAAAAAGCAGAAGAGCCTTTATTAGGAAAGGCAAAACTAAGATACACTAAAATTGTTAAGAAAGAACTAATCCCATTTAGAGTTAATCAAAACCTAATTTTATTTCCTTCTGTTCAGTTCAGTAGTGGGGCCTTCACTCAGGGCACTGCTCACATCCCTTGCAAGCCGTCTTCAGCATTTTCCAGTGGCCTATTAGCAGAACAGCTGTGAAGCACCTGCCACCCAGCAGAAGGGGAAACACCCATTCCCTCGATGCCCCAGTCGCCACTTCTGTGTTATGTGACCAGGCCACTCTTCAGCGATAGCAGCAGCCATCACTAGCATGACTCAGCATAAGTACATCAAATGCACAGCTACCTTGCTGCCCTGGGCAACTCTCCACCGTCCTGACAGGACAGTCCTACAAAGCAATCACTCTTCCAAGTGCTACCTCAAGATGACCGACACAGAGGCCAAGTCTAGAACAGCTGAGTCTGCCTCTCACAGTCTGTACTTCGTCTGTTGGAAGGAGCTGAGGATGGAGTAACTTTACAGAACTCTGGCTTTTGTGAAGCCACATCTTTCTACACAGATTGCAACTGGAAACAATAGAAACAAGCCCAAATAATGCATTCCTAGCCACCTAGTTGTTGTGTCACCCAAATCTACGAAAACCAACTATTTTCTTCTCTGTAACCACAGTGGGATTTTTTAAAAATGGAAATCTTAATACTGTACCTGGGTCTAATCTCACCACCACCAGGTACAGCAGAAGAGTAGCCAAGAGCATCTTTTTATAAGGAAGTAAATAGAAGTGGCTAGACATGGACCTCAGTGCTCTACGTAGCAATGTCAACAGGGTCAAGAGCTTTTGGGACAGAGCGCCTAGAACACAAGAACAGAAAGGCTGTTAGGGCAAAGTAAAGTAAAAGAAGTAATCATATAGATACAGATAATAAGAAGCTAAGATCCTGAAGCAAGACTGTTCTTAGTTTGTTTGCATGAGAGTTGGGTTGGGGTTTTCTTTTGTAACAGGGAACAGAGAAACTGTACAAATTTTAACACAATTCTTTATAATTCTTTATATCTTTTCTTTTGACATCTACTTTAACATAATATGATCTTATACCATAGTAGTGCCAGCTTCTCTCCTGGGAGACAATGTGAAGTTATTTATGGTTCTGGAGGAGAAACAATACTTTAAGTGCCAGGCATGTATTGTTCTACATGGGCTCAACTATATACAGAGACGAAGTAGAGAGTAAACAAAGCCAACAAAATATGTCCTTGGAGGATTCCCAGTTAGCTTTAGTTTCCCTTTTATACCTTTTTCTAAAACCAACACACTTACTCTGAAGTGCTTTTTAACCCGGAAGACAATTCTCAGCTCTTGACATTGGCAGACTAAATATGCTTGTAACTGTCAGCAAATGGACCACTAAGTCTTCCACTTCCTTCTGTGATATCCAACAGGACTTCCTCATGACCGGTTTGTCATGACACTATTCTTAATACCTAGTTAATACTCGCTACTCTTTGTTAGTACGGGACTAACTAACCTGAAATTAGGAAAAAAAAAGATTTAAAAAGAATCACAAACAGCGGGAAAGCCTACCCAAAAAAGTTTCCATTGCTGCATCTTGCTGTTCTTCAGCAGCCGAGTGCATCTCTTCCTGTTTAGTCCACTGACATCGGCTTTCACAAATGGTCCCAAGAAACGCTTGCTGCTGCTTGCTGTCAAAAACATCACAACCACGGACAAGCTCTTCTGCCTCCTCAAACCGGCCAAGCGGAAGCAGCACATGCGACAGGTAGAGCTCCAGCAATGAACCATACTCAGGGAGGCTCTTATTGGTTTGGTCTCTCAGCCAGCTACTGCCGACCTCCAGCATCACCTGGGGCTCTCTCACTTTGCTGTATAACAGGATACTGAAATAGAAGAAACACGAGAAAACACTAACTCTTTGTAAAAGTTGAGAGCGCTTGACAGTTACTACCCACGAGCAGCTACCATGTATCAGGGTGCAGAACCTGAAGCACAGAGAGATTTCCAAGGTAGGTGCAGCCACTGATGTTACTTTCTCAGCATCATCCCTCTTGCATTTTATCCCTGTGAAGCAATGTGCAGGCATGACCCCGCACACACAGGTTGAGGACAGGTCTGTCCCAAGTTCCGCTTTCGTCCTCACAGACACCATGCAAAGTGAAAATATCACACAACATTCAAGTCTGGCGTGCTACTAAATCCAAGGCAAGCCCTGCGTATATTTGACAGCCACAGACAAAAACTCACCACAACTCCAGCACTTTGGGAGGCAGATGTTCGGGATCATGGTAATACTGCAGGACCCAAGACAGAACTTCTCTCCACCGGTTCATTTCAGCCAGTGCCTGAATCCCCACAACACAAAGGGAGCATTTCACTTCTGCAGAACTGGTAATGAAGAGACACCTGAATAAGTGCTTCTTAAAACCACGTTTCCCCTGATGTACATCATTTCCAGCGAGCTGCAGCCTAGCCTCGGTACCCTACAGCTCTCTGGCAGGTGCTACCCCTCCCTTCCCTCTCCTCACCCCTAATAAAAAGGCAAATTCTACCCCCCTGAGACGATGCATCGAGGGTGTATCTCTAGGAGGATACAGGGAAGGCTCTTAGACACACCCTGCTTCTCTCAAACACACACAGATCCCTTCATACAAAACATGTGAACACAGTCTGCCCTAGGTGACCCTGCTCTGGCAGAGAGGTTGAACTAGATGATCTCCAGAGGTCCCTTCCAACCCCTCATACTCTATGATTAGCAGCCAAAGCCAAGCTAGGTGTAAACCAGTTACTAACTCGCTTTTTAGCGAGCAAGTGCCAACTTCCATTAATTTAGGTCATTAAGAAAAAGTTAAGCTAAGCGACACCACAGCAAGGTCTATTGGTGCTACTGTTACTTCATATAGGTAACATTTATATCCGAACCTAAAAGCCCAACACCATCTGAACCTAGCACCCTGCCAAAAAAAGAAAAAAAGAAAAAGTTTATTAAACTTAGTGGTAGGACTAGGGTGAATGCAGCAAAACTAGAAGTGGGTAGATTCCGGTTAGACGTTAGGAGAAAGTTCTTTTCCATGAGGGTGGCGAGACACTGGCACAGGTTGCCCAGGGAGGTGGTGGAAGCCCCATCCCTGGAAGTGTTCAAGGCCAGGCTGGATGGGGCTCTGAGCAACCTGCTCTAGTGGGAGGTGTCCCTGCCCATGGCAGGGGGCTTGGAACTAGATGATCACTACCTGAAGGGAAGTTGTAGACAGGAGGAGGATGGGCTCTTCTCTCAGGCAATTTGTGACAGGATGAGAGGGCACGGCCTGAAGCTGCACCAGGGGAGGTCTAGGTTGGACATTTGGAGGCACTTCCTCACAGAAAGGGGGATAAAATATTGGACTGGGCTGCCCAGGGAGGTGGTGGAGTCACCGTCCCTGGAGGTGTTCAAAAAAAGACTGGATGCCACACTTAGTGGCACGGTTTAGCTGAGTGGTGGTGGTAGGTCATAGGCTGGACTCGATGATCTAAGAGGTCTTTTCCAGCCTTAATTATTCTATGATTCTATCTTTGAGGTCCCTTCCAACCCTGACAATTGTATGATTCCAAAACCCGAGAAGACCTCCGCCAAAAGAGATAAACCCACGCACAGGGCAGACGCGGCCTGCAGCCACACACGACACGGAGCCGCTCCCAGCGCCGCCCTCTGCGCACTCGCCCCGCTCGCACCTCTCGGAGCCGGGGCCGGTGCCTTGGCCCAGGCTGTCGCATCCCGCCTCACACCTCTCCACGGCGGCGGCGAAATCCCGGTGCAGCACCAGCAGGTCCGCCGCCTCCTCCAGCAGCGAGGCCGCCTGGGCCGAGCCCGGGGCCCACGTCGGACACTCGTTCCTCATGCCGGCGGCGGCCGGGCTGCCGGGCGGGCTGCGGCTGCTGCTGCTGCCACCGCCGCCCTCCCCACACCCGCCCGGCTCCGGCTCCGGCTCCGGCTCCAGCGCCGCCACCGCTACGGCTCGGCTCGGCTCGGCCAGGCAGCTGCGGCACCACAACCCCGGAAAGCCGGGCGGGCTGCCCGGCGCGGCCGCCTCCCAGCAGAGGAAGGGCCGCCCCGGCCGACATCTTCTCCCCGCCCCGCGGCCCGGCGGGACTTGTAGTGCAGCGGCTGCGGCGGCAGGAGGGAGGGAAGGACCGGCGGCTGTCGGAGCCAGGCAAGGGAGGCGCGGGGGCGGCGGGGGGGGGGGCGGGGGGGGGGGCCCCCGG
>WEIS01079357.1:0-19704 GCA_013389965.1 Todus mexicanus
GAGAGACTTGGAAGGAACAAGAAACTTCCTCCCAAGCTAACAAGCACCCCTCCTGGAGTACATGGCTTCAAGTGAAATGGTCTCACCATGTACACGCAATGTGCTCTCCACATCCGACAGGGCCACCTCTCTCCATAATAATCAATCCAGACTCGTGAGCATACCGTGGAAAAAAATGAAGCCAAATCTGGTAGAACATGCTTCACCAGAGGAAGAACCCAGAGTCACGTTGGATACTTCAGAGATTGTTCTGGTTGCATCAGAGCTGATCATTTTACAGCACTGGCTGTGTCTGCGCACACGGAGCAGAGATTTCTCATTTCATACATCATTTACTCCCGCAGCGATTCCACAAAGTCACAACACGTCCTTAATACACACAAGAGGAGAAATCCATTCTTCTCATGATAATGGTTAAGGTTGGAGATATTGAGCATAGATTTCTCTGCACACCAACGCCACTTGCTACAGGATAATCGTAGGCCCTTAATAGAGAAATACAAGGCTAACACAGGAAGGAGTCGACGCCTCGCAATCAAAGGACGACAGTTACAACAGGAGGTTTCTACAGCTCTTAACAAGTTATGTACGTGCAAAGCTCCAGCCCTCAGTGGAGCGTCATTCTCACTGGAAGCTCTCAACGTTTCTAGAGAAGAACGGGTGCCCATGGGTGGGCAATAGATGGTAGCAGTAAGCACACAGACCCTTTTACATAACTGGGGGTACCAACACCAGTTAAAGCCAACAAAGGAATTATGACACTTGCTGGTAAGTTTAGCTTTGGGTTAAGCATCCTCCTGTCTGGACCTCTGTCATCACCCTGCTCCTCTCCCTCCTCCCTACCACCGACAGACACTTACTGCTCCCTAATACTGCAGGACAGGTACCCTTGTCCACGTGCTAAGGTTTAAGTTGTATAGCAGACAACACCTTCAGCAATCACTGGAATATGGCTCAGCCAATTACTTCAGGGTGGTGGTAAAACAAGTTGTTTGTCTTGCATTAGAAATTTGTTTCCATCTTCCGGAAAAAGTCAGAATTTTCTTAGGAGGGTGTAGGGGGACAGAACACAAAATTTAATCAGCTGCTTCATGTTCCATCCCAAACCTATTTGGAAAAGTCTGGCAAAGGAGGGACACTTCAAAATGTTACCCAAAGATAAGAGATTGGCAGTAGGACAAAACGTGTTAAAGTGAAAAATTAAATGAAGGGCTCAAGGGAGAATTCATTAAAAACCTATTACTATGAGATTTTTCATGCCTCTGTTTTCTTTCCCAAAACACTGATTCACTAGAGGTTAGCAAAGATGGGAATGGACATCCTGAAAGCATCCACAAACTAATATATGTATCTTACATAATTTACACAAAATGGCTCTGCCCGGTGTCCTGAAGGCCAAGAACAGAGCCAGCAGCCAGGAATCTCTCTGGGCTCCTTTAGCAAACAAACAAGACCACAATTAATTTCACGAGACAAAGATCTCAAAAAAAAAAAATAAAATCCCATGTGCTGGCTTATGTGCACTCTACCTGAACAGAGACTTGGACCAGCAATCTGTGCCGCAAGGCTCTTCTAACCTTCAAAATGATTAGAAAATGTTCAATGCTAAGCAACAGGTCAATTATCCCAAGAGCACCTCTAACTTTCTGCCCTGGAGTTGCTTTCAGAAGCCAAGCCAGCAGCCAACAACCCTTGGTCGGGGTGTCTTCTGGTGGTTATGTAGGACAGCAACACCTATAGGTGCTGCCTGGGTGCTCCCCCTGCTGTATTTTGAACCTAAACGCTCTGGAACATTTTAGGGCAAAATCTCCCACGTGTGCTACAAAGCAGCATCCCTTAGCTGAGCTCCCAGAAGCAGCTCCCAGTAACTTTCAAAATGCAACTCCTTTGCAGACACATTTGCTCTTTCCAGTTGGGACTGTCTCCAGCTGGATCCAAACCCTGAGCCTCCAAGGTGCCTTTCTATGTACAGGTGTTGGTCCTACACAGTTCCTGAAGGGCAAACACAGGGGCTCAGGCAGCAAAAGCATGAGCAGCTGATCCAACCCACGCAGCACAGCGAGGAGGACAAGCCACGCAAAGCCCCTCCAACAAATCACCCATCTGCAGAGGCTTGGAACGAGCACCCTTCGCACGCTCCCTGCTAAACGCTGCCGTTCAACCAGGCTTCCAACAAACGCTCATTACCGATTCACGGCGGCAGCTGACCCCCATTAGAAAGTGCTTTATTAAATTAAAACATCAATCCCCGAAATAGATGTTTGCTTAACGGACGTAAACGATTTGGGGACCTCATGCTGCAAGCCGTAAAATAAAATCAAACTGTGGCAAAGCTGAAGAAATTAAGCCATAAAGAGAAAGCCGTGGGAGGAACGCAGAGACCTCTTGCCAAAGGGAAGCTGCTTATTACAGGCTGGGTACAGATTGAAAGCTCACGGGTATGCCACATCCAGATAAAAAAAATGCAGTAAGTGAAAGCAATTATTAAGCTGTGCTTGGACAACAGGTACTAAAAATACTTGAAAATATAAGATTTATTTTATTTTTACACACCCTAAGTGTAGATTTTCTTTCCGCCCATTTTCTACACTTGCTTCTGTACAGAATGGGCTCCATTTGTTATCGCTATGAGTTGCTGGGGGTTTTTTAAGGGGATTGCACCGGTTCCTGGGTGTTCAACTGAGAATCGCATCGTACCTCTGCTGCATCACCACCATGCATTCGCTTTTACCAGCAGTGCTGTGCTGCAAGGCAGGAGTTGCACAAAACCAAAACATCAACAGCAACAAACCCACCCAAAATAAAGCAAGAAACCCCAAACAAACAAACAAACCCCAAACCCTAACCAAAAAACCCAACATACTCTTTATCATTCATCTCCAATAACACTTCCGCATCCCAGATCTTCTCCTTCATTGCCACTTTGAGGTCTACATGTTGCAGCAGGTTTTTTATCCTTCAGGAAGGCTCAGTGGCAATGAGCTACTTGGTGCACTCGCCCCTTGACTTGTCCGCCTGAGCAGGAGGCACTGAACTGATACCAAAGCCCTCTTCTGGCTCAGATCCATTGGAAATCCCAGTCCCAGCATCTCTGGAAAGCCACGTGAGCAGGGTCCTATCAAGCTGCACAAAGTGCAGTTCTGATCATTTCAGGGGCACAAACAAGATAAAAGATTTCTTTTCCAAATCCAAACCCGCAACCTCCCCTCGTCCCTAAGAGAGATGTTCTCTCTAACCCTTTTATTGCAGGTAGCGACCCTTAAAACTACCCTCTCCTTGAGGCACAAGTAACAGACCCTGCCCAGTAGTCCCAGCCAGCACAGCTTTAGCTCATGGGATGCAGCCTTGTGCAGAGGCATCCCAGCAGCTGCTCACAAATCCTTCCTAAGTGGCTGCATCTATCCTTTTCCCACACCATGATAAGATCTCTAAGTAGTTTTGTGTTCGTATTTATCCATTCCATGGCTTCAGAAAGTGGCTGTGTCTCTCCAGTGGGAACACAAGGAGAGCAATACAAGTTCTCAGAGGCAGGCAGCTGGTAGAGGCAGGAGCGCTGTGGTTTCGTTGCCCTTCAGCACGAGGGACTCGCAGGAGCTTCACAGGAGCAAGAGGAAAGAAATCCTAAGGCTCGGTGAAGCAGAACCTCCGTATGTAACAGTACGAGTTGTCAGTCTACATGCATTAGAAAAAAACAACCGGTTAATTAATTTTCTCAAGAAAATAGGATTTTCCAGGGCTTTTACTGGGTCGGGCATTATTGAAGCTCCACTCCTACAACAGAGGCCCTGGCTGCTGTGCTAGCGAACGCAGAGCACGCTCTGTTTGCACACAAGGGCCCATCTGTTCCATCTCTCACAACTGGATCCAAGAGCTCCACTGTTTTTATTTGTAGTGCCGTACCCACAGGAATGTATTTATCCAATGCCGCGGACAAGCACGCCTGAAAAAGGACATTGTCATCATCATTACTCAACTATTTTTGCTCTCTCTCTCTCCCTGGAGCTGAACTCTGCCAGCTACCAAACGCCGAGGACAGAAACTCTGGGGCATTTATCATCAGGCTGCAGCCCAGTTTGTCCACTGCCATCCACATGGAGCAACCGATAACAGAAGCGCTTTAGGTTTCAAAGCACAAGGCTTAATCCTTGTGTTTTGTAACCTCACCATGGAGCAGAATAACTGAAATAAAGACAGTGAGAAACAGAGAGTCTGTTGACCTAAAGCAGGTGTTACTATGTGGGGAGACTTATTCTTCAGCTCGTTGTGTATCGAGGATTAAATCAGCTCCAGGGAGACATCTCACCAATGCCTCAGCTTTCAGCTTTGAAATGGAACCAACTCATCTTGCTCCGTAACACCCCTGCTACCTTTGATTGCAGATGAAAGTTCTGGGCACTGTGAGAGATGGTCACTGCTGTTTCAGGACCCCAAAGACCTTGGCAACGGCTTGCCAGGCATCTGAAGCCATTATCCACAACAAACTGCCTCCAGCTAACGGCAAGAGGCTGCAACGCTGAAATCCAAGTTATTTGAAGACAGATCTAACAACAAACAATAAAATAGCTTTGGTTTTGGATTCCCTTTTTGGGCACCTTCCAGTTTGTACCAATCCCCGAGTCCTGTTTTCAGATCAACCTCTCCCAGAGTTCACCCTGACACGAGCCAGAGTCACGTCTCACCTCTTCCTTCTCAACAGGCTTTTCTGGTGAGTATAAAACATCCCCATTTGGTAAGTGCTGCTATTTGGGCAATATCCTGCCTTTCGCAACCTCTCCTTTATGCCAACGCCAGAGAACCTGAGCGAGTTTTTGGACTCTTAAGAGCAGTGTGGACACTGCTGGTAGAACAATCTTTTGACTGCAAATGTTCTCACACGGTGCAAGCCCAGAGCATCCCACCCATCCCACCAGGGTGCTTTACTTCACCCAGCACTGTAGCTGGGTGGCAGGACTTACCCCTTCTGTCACCATATTTTCTTGCTGGTTCTATAGCTCTGAGGCTCCAATCAGATTCATAAGCAAACAAAAGCTACGACCTGGGACCAGCACATGTTATCTCTGCATTCTTGGCCATTAATCCTGCAGCAGCTCAGGCTGGGACTAGCTTATGCCCAACCAAGGCAGAGTGAACGAAGCAGCCTGGAGCTCAGGTCCCCTGCAGTAGGGCTCAGGATGACAACCTGCTCCTGAACACATGCGCCTCAATCCAGTCCTGTGACTTCAGTCATATAAATCAAACACCCCTCAGTTTACACTCCTCTCTAACTGGCCACACAGGGCTAGGAATTAGTTGGTATTTCTGAATGACTTAGCTCTCTATGTGCTCTGCAAAAGTGAGATTTTTATTTAAAATTTAACATTTTACTGCTTAATCAAACGGCTAAGAAAACATTGCCTTGTCAGCTCTCCAACAGTTCAGGTAATTCAAGTGGAGTTTTAAAAATATGACATTAAAATAAATCCTATTAAATTCCTGTCTTAGACACAACTTGCTTTAATTACACAGAATTACACTGCAAAGCATCTGATGTTTTACACTTAAGTTTGGCCTGTTTAGACTCTGCAGCATTATTAGCACACGCAGGTCTCAAGAGCATCTTATCGACGTACACATTAAATACAACTGCTACATTAAAAAAACCAATAAAATCAAAGCCTTACTGGTTTCCGATATTAACAACCGAAGCCATTGTGCATGACTGGCGAAGACTGAGCGGCAAGGATCACTGCACCAAGAGGAACAGCAGCAGAGTGGAGGCTAGAACAAGTACAGACTTGCCAAATTCTGCCCAGCAAGAGCTCCACAATCCTCTACTACGTGTATGTTGAGAGAGAAGGGGAAACAACTGTCTGCAACCCCACTTACAACAGCTACAACACATCTTCCAGGGTGCGGGGTACCATCAACTCCTAAGAACTCATGTACTTAAGAGTTGTCTTGGTTGAATCCCGGCCGGTACCTCAGCCCCTCTGGGATGAGGGACAGAATCAGAAGAGTGAAAGTGAGAAAACTCATGGGTTGAGATAAAAACAGTTTAATTGGTAAAGCAAAAGCTGCGTGCAAGCAAAGCAAAACGAGAATTCCTTCACTGCTTCCCATCACAGGCAGGTGTTCAGCCATCCCCAGGCCAGCTGGGCTCCACCACGTCTAACGGTGAGTTGGGAAGACAAACGTCATCACTCCGAATGTCCCCCCCTTTCCTCCTCCTTCTCCCAGTTTTCTACACTGAGGACGACATTGTATGGCCTGGAAGATCCCTTCAGTCAGCTGGGGTCAGCTGGCCTGGCTGGGTCCTCTCCCAGCTGCTTGGGCATCCCCAGGCTGCTCACTGGTGGGGCGAGGAGCAGGGAAGACCTTGACTCTGTGTAGGGAAGAACTGCTCGGTGGTAACCAAAACATCCCAGTGTTATCAACACTGTTTCCAACACAAATCCAAAATACAGCCCTGTACCAGCTACTGGGAAGAAAATAAACTCTATTAAAGCACTCCAAGTCCCTGCTGAGCACAGCCCAGGAGGAGAAGGCTGAGGAGCAACACAACCAGCTGCTATTTCAGGCAGAGGAGCAGCAGTTCTCCCCCTTGCTCTGGTCGCTTGACTTGACATACTTGCCTTTCCACCATGGGTCAATAAACTTCTACTTTATCGATTTTACTTTACAAAATATAGAACTTCTAAAACGGGCTACAAGACTTCCTCTAAACTTCTTGGATTTGCTATTCTTAGTGAAGAACGGAAGTTAAAAGGAACCGAGTTTTGACTCTAAGAAAAAAAAAAAGCTATTAAAAAAGCAACAGGGGACAATAATTGCATAGAATAAAGTGGTTATGGGAGCATTAATGCCCCGAGGTTGCTGTGAGCAGTCTTTTCTCACCTACTCATCAGTTCTTAATTTTTAACTTAGTTCACAGATCCTGCCAAATTCCCAGTGGGGTTCACAAACTCAACATATGGTTCCAGTGAAATGCAACTGCCCACAGGGCAGCAAAGTTTTCATCTCGTTCCACTCAGGTATGAGAAGAAATGAATATTTCAGGCAAAGACAACCAGACACAGGTTGTTCTTGCAAAATATTTATCACTATGCAGGGTAAGGAGAAAAAACTTAAGTACATTCTCTGACTAAATGAACAAATCCTCATCTCTACCTAAGGTTGTTAAGATGATCAGCTCAGACAAGACTCTCAGTCAGAAGCTCAGACCATCAACTCGTCCTCCTCTTCTGCTCATCAGGACATTATAACTTTAAATGCAAAAGCATGGTATCTAACCGTTCCTGAGCATATGAAAGCTCAGATCATCACAGTTTCTTGCAAAGCGCGAGCTGAATCCACCTCAGGTCCTGGATACATTAATTATTTTGCAGATGATGCAAATCAAGTGAAGATACAAACACAGCATGCGGACCAGAAACCAGCACCGGTGAGGCAGAGCCAGCCTCCAGCAAGCGAGGGTTGTGTCTTTAAAGAAGTTATAAAACCACTGGGACCAACAAATCAGCTTTGACTGTATAAATTCATGCATTTCAGTGCCTGGTATGACCCCTGGTCACTTTGATCTGGACACGCACTAACTGACTTCACACCAAAGGAAATAACCATGCTAGAGATAGGGCAATAAGCTCTAACTGCACATGCTTGTGTTGCTTCACAGATTCACAGATTGTTCGGGATTGGAAGGGACCTCAAAAGATCATCTAGTCCAATCCCTCCCCTTGCCGGAGCAGGATCACCTAGACCAAGTCGCACAGGAACTCATCCAGGCAGGTTTTAAATGTCTCCAGAGAAGGAGATCCCACCACCCCTTTGGGCAGCCTGTTCTTGCTTCTTTCAACCCCATGCACAGGGTTGGCCTTCCAGACACTGATGACGTTCTGCAGACTTAGATCTCCTACTAAGATAGACCTGAATCAGACATTTACTAAGGGAGCCCATCATAAACAAAAAAGGCCACGCACCGTACTCCCACCCACCCAGTGTTTATTCGATGGCACGTACATACATACAACTCCCATCTCCTGGCTACCAAACTAGGAGCGTGCAAAAATAGAAGCAAATGCACTTTGTCACCCATCTGCTGCTCCTCCAACCCATCCACTGGGGGATCTCCAGATCTGCCGCGCCATTTGGCAGCTCTTCACAAGGATGTTCCCGAACACCCCGTGCTCGTGAACATGATGCTCAAGAGCCCCAAAGCAAGGCACGCTGTTCCTTCGCATTTCAGTGAAGCAACCAAGTAGCTTTCCTACAAATGTTAAACCGTGACAAGCATTCCCCCAAAGCGCTGTCAGGATCCTGTCACCTACCAAACACCTCCGCGTGGAGCACAGCGGCTCCACCTCAGCTGCAACGCCAACACAAGTCTTTTTATTACAAAGGAGACTCTTGAAGGACAAGGGATGTTTCTTCAGCTCTAAGTTCTTCCACCCTCTATCAGGTGAGTGTCAGGAGAGGGCTCAGCCAGGGGAGCACCGACGCAGATACTTTAAAAATATATAAATAAATAAAGAGCCCATTTTCGAACTCCACTTGCTCTCCCCCTCCCTTTAAGTAGGTCACTCTGCCTGCTATGGAAATCAGCTCGTCTTCAAAGCAGGTTTGCTCGTCTCCTGCCTTATCTCCTTAATATTAGAAATGTGCAAAGCATTGTAAGAGCAAAGGCTAATTTCAGACTAATTTGATTTATTCCTGGCCTGGGTATAAATATGAAACTGTATTTACTTGTTAAAAAAAAAATAAATCCTGAAACATGAAAAAAAAAAATAATTAAATGAAGCAAAGCTTGCAAGGTACCTGCCAGACAGCTCGGAATTTGGTACACAGCTACAAGTCCCTGACAGATACCACAATTAAATGGAATACAAAGGGTCTTCCTACCCTAGCAAGGGGGAAAAGAAAAGAGAAGAAAAAAAAATAAAATCTCTTGAACATGCCTGTAAAAGCTCAAGGGATTGATATGAGAGAAGCTCAGCTCATACCGATTTCAGCCTGGAAATTAGGCTCTACCTTTTTATTTCGTTAACCTAACACAGAGCGTTGCAATTCATATTGCCAATTAATAGAGTGCACAAGACGATCCTGACCCTAATCCTGCTGAAGTCCCTGGAAACAACACAGCTTGCACACGGAATGATGAAAGCGAGCTCTTGCGTTTTCCTAAGCCACCCACAGAAGGGACGCAGGTTGGATTCACTCATCAGAAGAACCTACAACCCAGACAGGCTGGGCTACAGGGGTTTAATCACTCTCAGCGGTTTGAGCCGTCCCCAGAAACTCGCGGAAAATATTCACGCTGATCAAACTAAGCTGCTGCTTCTCATTTCAGCCTAGATCGCTGAAGAGCAAGGGAGTGCCATGGGGGGAGCTGAGCTGTCCCGTGGGGCACAGCACCCTGGGCTCCTGCAGACCCCAGGGATGGTGGCTGCAGAAAATGCAACTAAAGGCAGAAAAAGAAGCTTCGGTGCTCACAGAGGGCAAATAATGAAAAGGTTTCATCTAATAAGATAAAAAAAAATAAGAGTCAAAGAAAATGAACCACGAGAATTTCATTATGACTTGAATGGCCCTATCAGCAATTTTAGGGAAAAAAAAAATATTAAAAATCAGCATTTTAAAATTCAAGTACAAAGGAATCTCCTAAGAGTGGAAAAGCACTTGCCTTATGCACCTCTGAAGATAATCGCCTAGTAGAAGACCCTGACACAGCACGTTCAGCAAAGTTCTCCTAACACGCAATTGTGCAACTTCAGCCTGTTCTTTTGCTCCATTGATCCACTCAGAAGACTCCTGGATCAGCTTTTTTTTCTTTTGCCAGCTTCTTGAGTTTCAGCTCTTAAGGTGTTAAGCCAAGGCTCAGCGTGGAGGTGGGAGAAATGCAAAGGAAGGAGCAGGTTACAAAGTAAAATTGGCTTGGTTTTTTGTTTTAAACTTCTGGAGGAAAGAGAAAGAGGCTGTAGGTCTGATGCTGCTTCTCTAACTGCAGCAGAATTTTGCCTTCGAAGGAGTCTATGGCCAAGAAACAAGAACTAAGCTCAATAAATACATAACCACATCGGGTCTGTGCAGGAGGAGCTGCTGCTGGTTGGCAATGTTCAGCATGAGAAGGTCCTGCAGCATGTGCTACCCCTGGCATCACCGTCTCTTCTTCCAAGTCAGGAGGAATTATGTCACAGGATGTTAAGTGAAAAGGTTGTATTCAAAGCTTTACGTTCAAGCTCCCTTCAGAATTTAAGGATTTGGTTCCAGACTTGAGTAGTGTCCACTGCACCTAACCCTAAAGCACTGTCCACCCTCTGGGCCGCGCTCCTAAGCCACATTTACTGCCAGGACCTACCTGCCAAAACCTGAGGTTTAGAAAAACCGTAATTGCAACAGGCCTGGAGCCTTATAAATTTGCAAAGAGCATTGTTAATATCAATATGTATCATTGTAGAGTAGGGAGAAATAGAGCAGATAGACAGTACTATGCCTTAAGCCCTAGAATCAGCCAGGAGTTTTGGCAGCATATGCTAGAGAAGACAGTAGCAGCTGTCAAGTCACAGCTGGAGTTGCCTCTGGTGAAGGTGATTGAGAAATGGGATTAAGGAAAAAAAAAAAAGAAAAAATAAAAAAGATCAGGTAATATGGCAAAATGAAATGAAATGCAAGGAGGACAGACAATTGCGTTAATAGGTTGTCCTTCCTTGCAGAGCATCAAAATCGTTCCAAGTTGTGTATTTACCTTGATCTTCAAGTACAGCCCCTGCTTCCTCACTTAAGACTGTGAAAGCTCTTTTTTATTACTGCTTTTCTTGTATTCTCAACTCTCTGCTTTGCAGGGAGGTCCATCAGACTATCAGGTCAATAGCCTCATAATATTTGTGGGGCCTTAAACTAGTTCACATGGTCCCATCACACTGGTCCTTGGAGTAGCAAAACAGACCATAAAAAAAAACCACCTACCTTGCCCTTTCTCTTCCCCAGCAAGCCACTTGGGAAGCTTGCAAAGCTGCTGCCCAGGCTGCTATCTTTCAAACAACCACATTTCCCCTATTATGAATTTGTTGGAAAAGCCCAAGGATTAAAAAAAAAGACATATCAGGAATTCCCAAATCAAAATGTGCTCCACATCAACCACTCCTGGCTATGCCCTCGCTGACTTGGCCACGAGTTTACACCACAAAGCAATGCTCAGTGAGAATGTGTGTGTTCTCCAGCCCTGCTCCTCCTCGGCCAAGTCTATCTCTGCTTCCTCTGGGGACCTGTATATCAAAAACCTCCTGATGAAGAACAGCATGAGGTGAGCACTTAATGATAACCTGCAAAACTCACCGAGACTACTAAATCCTGGAACATGAAAAAGAAAAAAAAAAGGAAGTCACCATCATTTAGCTTGAAACTAGGACAGCTGCAGCATTTAAAATACCTACTACAAATGAGAACTACTTAGACACATCATAATTAGTAAATGGCAAATATTAGGAGCTATGGGAAAAGAGATCGTTAAAACAGATTTTAATAGCCCAGCATTTCATACATTCAGATGTGCAAATCCAGTCAGCACACACTTGGAGCATTAAGCCTACATTAAGAAACAAATGGCTTCATTTCTGGAGTTGTAAAAACAAAGGTTAAATATCTGCTTCAGCACAAACCCCATAATTTTTCCACACTGACTGTATTGTTTTGCTTCACGCAGCTAATAATACCTGCCCTGGCTTTATACCCACACATCTTCTGAGTGCTCTACAAGGCTAACAATTTAATCATCAAACCCGCAAAACCACCCAAGAACCACATCTGGCGTTAAGGCTTCGGGAAGCAACCTATCATTTTAGGTATACTTGATTTATATAAAACAGCGAGTCAAAAAGAACACTACTTTTTTTTCCAGAAGGCCGTTTTTCCACTACTTATAACAACCACCAAGCAACCACGCGACATTCAAACATGCCTGTAGCAAAACGGAGATACCCCCAGGATCCCCGGTGTCCCTGGGGCCACTGCTCCCTGTCTGGACACTTTGCCCCACGCCCCCTCTCCCCACCAAATCCCATATTGCCCACCCATGTCAGCTTCCTCATAGAATCATAGAATATTTAAGGCTGGAGAAGGCCTCTTAGATCATCGAGTCCAGCCCATGACCTACCACCACCACTCAGCTAAACCCTGCCACTAAGTGTGGCATCCAGTCTGTCCTTAAACACCTCCAGGGACGGTGACTCCACCACCTCCCTGGGCAGCCCATTCCAGTGTTTTATCCCCCTTTCTGTGAGGAAGAGCTTCTGAACATCCAACCTAAACCTCCCCTGGTGCAGCTTCAGGCTGTGCCCTCTTGTCCTGTCACAAATCACCTGAGAGTCCCCCCTTCTCTGCTCCTGGGTGGTTTTTTTTTGAGCTGCCAGGTCAACCCCTCCACTCCTTTTCCTTTTGTAGCAGCTTTTATCTCTCCATGGGAACAACTATACTTTTTTTTTTCCTCGTACATCATCTCCAGAAACACCTGGACCAGCTTGCTGGGATTAAAGACAAACACGATCTTGACGATATCTGACCATCTTAGTCTAATTGGAAAAATTATAACCGAATTAAAGCAATTTCTCAGGATGGAAAAGACTGGGCAGCCTCTGAATAAGATGCTACAAGAGGTGTGTACACGAATCTGGAGCTTTGGAGTGAATTACTTTCCTTGGATATCCAACATCAGTAACTGTAACTGGAGATTGGTATTTTTGGATATGTAGTTCTGGTAGGCATAATCAGTGCTGGACATTCAAGGGAATTCCAGGATTTTCCAAAGAGCTGCACCAAGAGCATTAAGTTAGGCTGGATACCTCAAATTGGGACGTGATGTTGAAGTTTTATTCCTCTCTGTTCACTGCCTTTTCCTCATCATAGCCTGGCAGCTGGTTCTAATTTGCAAGGTCTGATGCTGTTCTACAGGATCAAACAGGCAGCAGCAGTAGGGAGGAAAATTTGTGGAAGGAACATAGCATTAATTAGTATTTGGAAGTTGGGCAACTTCCTGAGAAAAGACCGATAAAAGTGTAAAATCCCATTTGACTGTCTAACCCCTTTTATGTCTGTGCAGAACAGCCATTAAACTCCCCCAGCAAGTCCCTTATTGATTCAGTGCTTGATCCAAAGACAAGTGAAGTCAATATGACCTGACCCCAGTAACACCTTCCATGTAAGACACTGTAAAAGCCGGTAACTACCTTTAGACACTCCTGACAGGGGCAGATTTCTAAATGAAAGCTGTCTGCACGCCCATAAATCATCTGCATGATCCAGCTGTCATACCGGCCCTTCAGAGCACAAGCACTAATCGAACAGCACCACGTTTGAACCACTCCCCTTCACATCAGAGAAAGCAGCTCACCCACTCCTGGCCCATGAGGTTAATTATTCATTTATTTCTCCAGATACTGCAGCTTTGTTTCTGACCTCCACCTGCAGAGCTTCAAAACCAGCTCTGTGCTTTTGGGCACTGCACATGGTCAATCAAATGAGCTTTCTCCAAAGAGCACTAGCCCCACCACCAGCATCTGCTCCTCCCAGTTGAGACTTCTGCTTCCCCCACCTTCCCACAACCAGGGTCCCACTGCGTGTCCCTTTGTGAATTAGCGCGTGGTGGATATTAGCGGAATTTTGAACCAAATGTTGAAGCCATCCCCCATAACTCACAGGGACAAATAATGCTTCTGGAGGCAGAAGCCCTAAGGAAATACAGAGAGGAGCTGCTGCCTGCACCCTGCCCAGCCCTCAGAGCTGCAGGACTTGGCTCAGCACGCTGCTCCTGGATGGAGCCTCACCTCTGTCTTCTGCTCTCACCATCCCTACAGTTCTCCCTCCTTCCCTCCAGCTTCACTTCCACATCCTCCTCTCTTTTTATTCTCTCGCACATCTCCCCTTCAACCCAGCTGACATATAATTAATATAGATTTAAACCAACACGAGTTTTAAATCCCAAAGCCGCAGGGAATTAACACAACATTAGGTCTAATTCTCCCCGCATCTTCTGCCTCATTCTGTTGCATGATTTATCTCTCTAAATGATAAGCGGTTTGGGAACAGCCCATTTCTCACTGGTTTATAGCACCAAATAGATGAACCAGCCAGGGCCACTGGGCAGGGTCATAATGTGAGTGGTAATCACTTAATTACGGCTACATTCCAGGCATTTGTTATTGTAAGGAAGAAGACGTGAGTCAAACATCTCCCCTTTGCCACTTTTTCCATTCCTACCTTTTCAGTGCCAGTTCTTGAGCATCTTCAAATCGCCAAAAGACACCCGCCACTTGTTTTGTGTTCCCCTACCACTGCCCACACACAAACGTCTTTACCTCTTGCTGTCCTTGACACACTCATTCAGGAATATGTAAGAGAACTTGAACCCTTACTTTGTATATTTTTCCTAATATTATTCCAAGTGACTTGTCCAGCCTCACACAAAATGCGGAAGGAAAAACTGAGACCTAACCACAGAATAACAGCATCACAGAATGTTAGGGATTGGAGGGGACCTCGAAAGATCACCTAGTCCTTTCCCACTGAACACCCAGTGCCCTTACTGGTGACACCAGTCCCTCCTGACTACAGGATTCACAACTGCCAGCAAACTGAAACTCCCTATTACAGCATTTGGTCTAAGTTTAGCAAAGCGCAAAGCGCAACGCGGCACCAGCCTTGACTACAGGCTTAGACAGGTGGAGCGGTTATTACTATTATTGTCTTGTCAGTGCAAATATGAAAAACTGAAATAAAACCGAGCAGAAGAGCATTTAAATGCTCCAACCTATTTAAAGCATTCAACGTTCAAGCGTGGTTCGCTCAAGGTGGTACACGCTGAAAACACACAAAGGTCAACAAAAATTACTTAAAAGCCAATAACAGAACATAAGCAGGCTTTAAAATAGCATTAAATGGCTTTTTACTTTTTTTTCCCCCCCATCCCTCTTTTGCAGTGCCTTTTTAGAGTATGGTCAAGCAATTGTTTTGGAAGAATTTCTAGTAATTCAATGCAAACACGAGCGTTCTCATGATTTGAAGTGTAGCAGTAGGCAAAGACAAAGAAAGACGTTCTAATTGTTTCCTTTCAAAATTAACCTGCTTGCTTCATCTTTCTGCTTCAAGAACACGCACAACCATAACAGGCCATTACAGTGCCCAAAATATTACCTGAGCAAATGAAGATGAAAAGAGAGGTTAAATAAACTGACAGCACTTGGGTAGGAGCCCTTGCTTGACTCTCTCATGTTCTCTGCAGCTTGAGGAAACACCCTGAATAACTCAGCTGAGGCACTGCTGGTGTCTGTTAATCCACTGCTGGTATTTCTCCTGTAATGGTTTTCCACTTGCTGTATCTCGGCAGCACTTAGACACGCCAAAGAGAAGCGATTTGGTTTGCCATTGCCCATAAACACAAAACAGACCGTACTGTTATACAGAGAAAGGGGAAAAGAAAATTCCGTATCACATTCAGGTGCTGGGAAACAGACTGAGGGAGGCTGAGGATGCTCAAGGGTCCACAGGTGGCACAGAGCAGAGCCCAGAACTCGGCTCTTCTGCCTTCCTAACCAGGTTCTTTCTCTACCAGCCCCCCAGGAAACGCTACTGCTGCGGATTCACACTGCAAACCACAGCAAGGAACACAAGACATTCCCCTCAGCTGAGGGTACTAAAGGAAAGAGGCACCAAGGATTCCCCTTCCTTCCTCGGCATCAGATGCTGACACTCACGCAGTTGGCTTTCCTGTGCTAAAATTAAGTCCTCAGGTGGAACAAGGCAATGCCAGCTGCGCAGTGAGAAGGGGCAATTTACTATGTATGACACAGCCTCGGCTTTTACGAGATCTTTCATTTCCCCTAACAGCAGGAAGAGCGGTGCTCTCGCACAACAGCCTGGGTCAGACAGCCTAGGAAGAGCCTTATTTTTTAAAAAATACATTTCCCGAGAGTTCTCGTATTACTCTCCTATCAGAGAGGCTGTGAAGCTGTGGGTATTTCCCGTTCCGAGCCCGAAGGAGCGCTGTACCTCAGCAGATAGCCCTCAGCATCACTGGCTGTGGGCATCAGGTATCAGAGAGAGTCACAGAGAGCGAATGGCTGCGAGGGCACTATCACAGGCACCGGGGCTCAGTACCCAGCGAGAGGCACGCGAGCACAGATCATCAGGTTTTTAAAAAGGATACAGCAAACGGTGATTTTTATGTAACTCACTCCCGATTCGTGGCAATCCTCTGTCTGTCTCGGATAATCGAGGCCAGCTTCAAAGCCCCAAGACTGCGTCAGAAGCTCGGCGTGTAATTGCTCAATGACAGCAGAGCCAGGCTCAGCAGAGCACTCACCTTCTACGTCACGTTTTACGTCGGGCTCGCGTTGCATCATTACCGCATTATTTTTAGATAACCATCAGTGAATGTCACAATGTGGGTCGATAGCTGTTAAGATTTATAGGGAGAACCAGCTAATGCTTGTAGCAATAAGATGTAAAGCACTCGACAATTTCTCGAAGACATTCGACCGTGGGGATTGGGGGTTAGAAAATACAGTTGCCAGAGAGTTGCTAGTACTCCTAAAACTGTTTAGGAAAAATAATATTGTACCACTAGGCTACATTAATGAAGTCGAATCGCTGCTGTTGGCTTGTGGTAGGGTCAATACCATGTGCATTCAGTTTGAACAGCTCTTTGTAGACTTCGACAAGGACTGGAACAGGTTGCCCAGAGGAGTGGTTGATGCCCCATCCCTAGAAAAATTCAAGGTCAGGCTGGATGGGGCTCTGGGCAACCTGCTCTAGTTGCAGATGTCCCTGTTGAGTGCAGGGGGCTGAACTAGATGACCTTTAGAGGTCCCTCCCAACCCAAACCTGTCTATAATTCTACAATCTTACAAAAAAAAAAAAAAATCTCCCTTTTAAGTTTAATATTTCAATATCTGATGTATCTTTAGGAGCAGGGAACTGGCAGCCTGCCAGCCCACTGTAACATCTGGATCAGATTGTTCGGTTTTAGATAAAGATCAGTGGCATACATGGCAAAATCAGTCAAATCTTCGTAATTACCTCAGAAAGTTCATTTCTCTTTCCTTTTGTGCTCTGCTTTACGAACAGGTAGATATGCTCACCGGCTGCAAACAGCATTTTCTTGTCAGAAACCCACGTGCTTCTTGCCAGGGGAGAAGTAACGAGGGAAGACGGTGGCCAAGAGTAAACCAGAAGAACTCCCTAACATCGCGGCGCGTTCACAGCACATGCCTAAAGCCGACCTCGTCCGTCTGTCCTCCTCGATCCGAGCGGAAGATCTCGGAATCGGCAAGCACGGCGCTCTGTTGTCTCAGCAATGCCTGCTGTGCCACGCGCAACGCCTTGGGGTAGCCAAGATGGGGCGCGAGCCCAGCAGATGTGACATTCCACCGACGGCTGAGTTGTGCCCTTCTGGAGTGGCAGCTGGAAGCCAGGCAGGATGCCTTCGGGCCCTGAAATGTCACTAGATGCCCATGTTGTGCCAAACGCAGCCGATTCCAAATGTCTCTTACTGGAGATACAACAGTACACCGCTGATCCGGGCTGAGGCTTGGAACTAATACTGTAATTCACGTAATGATGGCACCTTCCCCTCCCCCTGCCCCTTTGTATCCCTAGAAAAATATTCCTAAAACTGCCTAACGAATTTGGCAGCATAAATCTAATGCACCTTTGTAAATCTTCCCGTCGAGATAAGGTGCTGTTTCTCCATTCAGGCAGCCCTGAATTAATATGCAAGAATAAAATACCAACGTTGTCACTATTTTCTAGTCACTGCTGTTGCATCTCATGAATCGTGTGTTGTCTCTGCATGATAAATGTGTTAGTGGCTTATTACTCATTCATTGCCAATGACAGTGAATATTCGGGTGATGATGCCAAACAACTATCGAAAACAAAAATTATCTATCGGTTTCTAGTCAGCTGGGTTGTAAACTAAATGTCACATTAATGTCTAAGCTTCCAGATGCTTCCTAAATGACTATCTGAAGCCTCATCTTTTAACTCTATTATTTCTCTACGAATTTTTTTACATTTGTTCAGTCTTTGATCAGTATCAGTCCCAATTTCCACAAACCTGGGAAGAATAATTTACAGGCAGCAGCTCTCAGGTATCTCGAGCCTACACAGACCACTCCCCTGCAGCACGTTTAAGGCTGAGAATTTCTAAAACCATGTGCTGAATCTGGAAAATTGGCATTATTCCTAATAGGGGATACGGCGACCAGATCTGTTCGGTACATAATAAGTAGGAAAGCGGCGATTTTTACCACAGAGTTATGTAAGGATATACAAAATAATACAGCTTCTACTTCAGAAACATCATGGGAGTGGGGCAGACAGAGAAACGGCATCTCGGATCTTGTGTGATAACCATCAGTTAATGCAGCAGTCACAGCCCCACAGCGTTATCGCTTTATCTCCACATCATCATCATTTCTTCTATCAAAGGATTTCACTCAGCGAGGCCGGGCTCATCTAAAGAGCTATTTTATTTCATTAACGTGATTTAAGTTGGGACCGTTCTGCCTACAAAGAGCGTTTCCCTACTCTCAAGTTATTTACATTGAGATGTTTGCCTTCATCAGGTAATTTCTTCGCATTTTAGTTAATATATTACCTACCTGCTAAAATACTACTATTGCTAGTCCGCGGGTGTAACGCTATTCCAAACCGCTAAATGCCTGATAGACCCACTTTTAATCTGCCTTATTTACATATATAATTTTTATACTCGGTCGTTAGCTAGGTTTGTAATGCACTTTGAGGACGATAAGTGTTACAGGAGATAAGCATTATCTTATCCTTATGGGAAGTAAATCCACATATCTCTAAAGCGTTTTAAGTTAATTAAGTGCCACTTTACAAAGGGGAGAGCAAGACCGTGCAAAAGGCTACGTTTCAGTCCCGGCCTCGACGTCCATATGCCACCCTCACAAAGTGAATTTCCTAATGGGATAAGCAGACGAGAGCACAATCTGTGTGCAGGGAGCTGCTGGCACTCGCCTTCAGAGCTCGGAGCTCAGCACGTGCAAATAATTCCACGTGCAAAAGCACAGATGCACGCTTGTTTAAAAAAAAGGAACATAGGCTTAGTCAACCACCAAGGAATTTGAAGCTCCTCTTCAACTTTTCACATTTGGTAAAGCAGCAGTTTATCCTCCGCGCGCTTCTTTAGCACGAAGGGAAAAACTGCTCAGCTGTTTTCTGGCCAGCTTCAGCCGTTCTTCATCGCTAGCCTCTCATTTACAACAATTTACAACCAGCTTTTATTCTCCCTCATCCTGTACATAAGCTGCTGTGACTTCACAAAATAAAAGGTAAAAGAAGAGCTTAACATGAATCAACAGCGTCCTTCCACAGTGTTTTCTGTCTTACTAATATTTACCTTGAAGTAAAGAATGCTTCAAGGGGTTTTTTCACACCACTCAGAAAGACACCAGCTCATCCCTGGCCCATTGGCTTCCAGGTAGTCAAGAGCTTCTGGATTCAACTCTTGTTGTGTATCAACCGAAAAGCACCGCAGAGTGAGTTTCCAGCCTTCATGCTCCTCAGAGGCTTTAATCCAAGATCCACACCTCTGTTGAACATCCACAAGGTGAGCAGTAAGTGCTTACCCCAGCACAGCTGGGTGGAAGGTTCCCTGGATCACCAGTGACCAGCAGAACTGATCTGCTTGTCTTTGCTCAGCTATGGTAGATA
>WEIS01079358.1:0-26478 GCA_013389965.1 Todus mexicanus
TTTTTTTTTTAAGACTGATGTTTCTGATGGGAGGATTTCATTTGATGCCTCAGCTTCGAGATGATACCTCAACACCCTCCTGACTCAGCTTGGCAGTGCATCAGCCAGCTTCCATAATCTCATTGAGGTATTGCATAATTTAACTGTAAGCAGGGCCAGGAGTAAGCAACTGATGTCAGAACTTAGTCTTACCTGCAGGAGGATTGCTGATGCTGTTGTAAACCTGAACGCAGAGACCATTAACGTCCTCGGGAGAGGCGCTGAAAACTTCACCTCTGCACCATTCCGTAAGGGTAGATCGCTTGCTGCGTGCTCCAGTGGTTCTGAGAGCACATATTTCTCAAAGGCAGTTCATGCAATCTGTACGTTAGAGTAATTCACAGAAATGTGGTTCATCCTGTGCCTGTGACCATCTGGTGCTTTATTCCGAGGAGACCAGGAGTACCCAAAACACCTACACGCTCCTTTTCTTTGACACCTCCACTCAGGAGCTGCTAAGACTATGTGAAAGGAAGGGGTGATGCTCAAAGTGCCTCTTTGAGAAGGCTCTTTGGATGGGGGAACGGCGCATTCCCGATCTGAGATGTGGCTCCTGTGCCTGGTGGAGATGTTTCAGTGCACGGCTTAGTCATGCTGGTGTAACTACATCTGTTTGGCAGGGGTGGCTTCTGCGTTATAAACCGTCTAGGCTTAGTCAACACTTCAGATCCTGTGGATAAACCAGACCTGATAGCTTGCCTCGTAATGGAGGGAGAGACTTGATTTCTTCACATCCATGCTGAAACTTCGCTTTTACTTGAAACTGGAGATGGTGAGGCATAGAAGCGAGGGCAGAAAGTGCGCTGCGTGTCAGCGTAAGACCTGCCGAGGCACTGGAACTGCCCTGTGTGGGATAAACCCCCAGATTTAAAGCTACTTGCATGGTCTGTGGGAGTCCAGCAACCGGCTGCTGACTGAGACTCAAGTTCCTGGCGTCTGGCTGGTCTGGGTCCTGCTGTGCAAGAACAGTTTCTTAGAACTAGTTAGAGCTTAGCCCTAGGGAACGTGACCAAATCAGGCAGGAGCTGCTGCATACCAACTGTTGGCTCGTTTTCCTGCCCAAGTCTAGCTTGCTTCTGCAACTCCCTTGCAAATAGTCAAGGTCTTCTGTAGAAGACTGACAAATAAGAGCACCAAAGGGTCAGGTTGCGGGCTGTGACTGGTCCTGCCATCTGGTGTGCACATGTGAGACGGAGACTGGGACGGTGTCTGTTCAAGCCAGGCAGCTCTTTCTGGATGCTTCCAGTTCCCTGACTAATCAGCTCTTCAGTGGGGTGTGCCCCTGGAAGGGGTTGTTGGTGGTGGTGCCGTAACGAAGAAGCTGGATTTGAGATTTATCATGAAATGCAGCATTCAGAGGTAATGGATGTCTGGGATGTGTGCATGGAAAATACAGATTATTAGCAAGAAAAAAACCACCACAACAAACAAACCCCAAAACGTTTCACAAGCATTGGAGGCTTCATTTGGCCTCCTTCTGGAGCAGATGTGGAGTTTACAGAAGTGATCACAGAACCATAGAATACCTTGGGTTGAAAGGGACCTCTAAAGGTCATCTAGTCCAACGCCCCTGCAGGGAGCAGGGACAGCCTCAACTAGAGCAGGTTGCTCAGAGCCCCATCAATCCTGACCTTGAATGTCTCCAGGGATGGGGCCTCCACCACCGTAATGGCAAAGAACTTCTTCCTAACATCCAGTCTAAACCTGCTCTTCTCTAAAGAAGGCCTTGTCTCGGGTTGTTGAGTCTCAAGCTGATTGTCTTGATACGAAGGACTTGATAGATGTCCTAGAGAGTGAACTGTGAGCAGATCAGCTGGGGAGCTGAAGCAGTTGGGTAGCAGGACTTGTTACAGCTGGCAGGTGCTTCTGCCACTGAAGTGTCAGCAAATAGATCATATTTTTTGTTGTCTTGGGCATAGGCCGTTGCTATAGGATTTCTCCAGTTGCTATAGAATATATCCTTCTATAAAAGTCGGGGTGGTTCCACTGTAATTCATGTGACTGATCAGAAGACCTTGTCAGCTTTTTTGTTGTTGGAAGGTTTAAGGAGTCTTCATTAAGTTTACCAACTAATCTGCTTGAGTTGAGACCTTTGTTACTCCAGGACTGTGAGTTCAACTTTCCGCTGAGGTTTGAGTAACTTTCTAGCTGCTGGGAGCCAGAAGTACTGCTGGTAAACCCTTAGTTTGAGGATGTACTGGGGATTTTTATGTGAAATTTGGGTTTTGCTGGCTTAGCACAGCACCGCAAACAACTTGCTCCAGTTAGACACATATATATGTACCACTAAGAGAGTGAAAATGCTCCTGTGATCCTTCAAGAAGATAACGGAATCCTAGAATCCCAGGTTGGAAGGGAACTCGGGGATCATCGAGTCCAATCTTTTAAAGTAAAGAAATCCAGTTACAATGAGCTGGCCCAGCACCCTGTCAAGCTGAGCCTTAAAACTATCTAAAGTCGAAGAATCCCTCACTTCCCCAGGGAGACTATTCTAATGTCTAATTGCTCTCATGGTGAAGGTCTTGCAGCTTTGTCTCCTGGCTCATTGGCGTATCTCTCACTAGGTAACTGCTAGAGTTGAAGGAGGAGGAAACTCCCAGGACTGAGATAAGAACCTGGGTCTTCTCTTAACCATGCAGCTGGACACCAAGGGCTGTTGCACTTACTCTTGCCTGATGATAATTCCTGGAGGTGGGAAGTATTCCTGGCTGCACGCTGGCTTCCCTTCAGGTGAAGCAGAAAAGCTTCTTCCCCCCAGAATACTGTGCAGCACNTGGACTACATTCATCAGTCTCGGGGCTGTGGTGCTACCAGGTCTGTGTTACCGGGAGCTGGGTTCTTGCTTAGCTTTATGAGGAGAGGAGGCTGGCTTCTCCAAGCCATGCGGGCTGTCAAGGAGCCATCAGGGCGGACTGAAACTCACCGTCGCGCTTGCTGGGAAGTCTCGGTGCTTCTGTAGCAAGTGTCATTCCAGTGACTGTCCTCAGAGCCCATCCTGTAAGACAGGGTGAGTGGGTGGCAAGAGATGGGGCAAAGAGAGGAACGTGCACCCAGATGCAAGTGAGACTGTTCATGGCAATGTAGGTCAACACATGGATGGGAATAATTGGCTGAGGACAGGGACTGTTTCTGCTGCTGTTGAAGATACAAGGTCGATGTGTTGGTGGGTGTTGGAGGGTGACATTACAAAGTCCAGTCTCCATTTGAATGGCTGTAACTGTTGATGACTTGTCCGAGGGGAGTTGCTCAGCCTTACCTGCCTGAACTCCGCAGCAGGGGCTGCTGTATGCTGTGGTCAACCTACATGTGTCGGAATATGTGGTAGCCAGGGGGCATGTGGGTGTGCTACTGCAGAGGGAGGAAGAGGCAGCAGGAGCCTTAGATCCTGTCACTTCTAACTTCACAGTTGCTAGTACTCACAGGTAGTGGGTTGTGGGCTTCTAGAGTCCTTTGCTGGATGGGTTTCCCTTCCATAAGGATTTGCTCACCTGCAGAATACTCCCCTCTTCTAAGTTTACTTCCTCAGGGCTCCTGGGATGAGCAGCCCACCATTGGCTTTGGCTGAAACCGAGCAATTCTCCGTCTGTGCTCTTCTAAACCAGCAGATGAACTGGCTGGGGTTGTAAGACTGAATCTTCTCTGCTGGTTTTGCTACACCAAAAAGTGCCGGTGTCTCTTAAGTCAGAGGGTTTCGAGATGAGTTAGGTTTTCCTGGGCTCGCTGCTCATCTCTCCAGCCAGCTTCAACAGACTGAAATGAATTCCCCAGGCTGAACTGGAGCTGTGAGCTGTAGCACCTCGCCGAGCTGCACCTACTTTGCGCAGCTCTTTGAGGTTACACATTGACCGTGGCTTTCTTGTGCTATCTGAAGAAATGAATGCCTCAGCTATCGAGTATGTTCAAGGGCTACTGAGAAGGCTCTTGAAAGAAAAGCTGTTGTAGCGTGAAACTGAGCTGGCTGCTTCTCTGGGGGATTAGCTGCAGGGAGAAGAGCTCTCTCGTTAGCCTGCATCTTCAAAACACAGGCTGCCTCGAACGTGGGAGACAAAAGGTACCCCCCACTTTTGGCCATGTTGTGACAACCCACACCTGAGTGCTTGTTGTCTGCTATGTCTGTGGTGACCTGTCAGTGAGATTCAGTCATTGACCTGGGCTGTGTTGCTTGGCTGGCAGGAGCAGGTTGGCACGACTGAAAGCAGTGTGTAGTAACTTGCTGGATACATCCTCCAGGTGATAAAGAAGGAGCTCAGACTCTAACTTGCTTCTCTGTATTGCTGAAGGACTGAGCAGACTTGTAGTGGAGGTAGCTGAGAGAACTGGGAGGCAGCTCAGCGACCCTACATCGGAACTGCCGTGGTGCTCTGGATGCTGCTAGCAGCACCCACGAGTGAGGTGTTGTCGCTGATGCTGTGTGTGTTGTGTGGCCACAGGCTTTCCCAGCTGTGCAGTCCATAGCCCAGCTGGCCTCCAGCTACCCTTGGCTTTGCTCAGCCTTCTCCGCTAAGGACATGCAGTGTACTCCTTGGCCAGTACTAAACTACAATTGTGCTTGGCCTCCTGTAAAGTTCAGGTGGCCCACAAGACAAAACTAAACCTGCTACTTGTCACAAAGTCACAGAATGTTCGGGATTGGAAGGGACCTCCAAAGCTCATCTAGTCCAATCCCCCCATTGCTGGAGCAGGATCACCCAGAGCAAGTCCCACAGGAACTCACCCAGGTGGGTTTGAAACATCTCCAGAGAAGGAGACTCCACAACCCCCCTGGGCAGCCTGGGCCAGGCTCTGGCACCCTCACTGGAAAGAAGTTCCTCCTCATATTTACGTGGAACCTCCTGTGTTCTAGTTTACACCCGTTACCCCTTGTCCTCACTGGGTGCCATTGCGAAGAGTATGGCTCCATCCTCCCCACACTCGCCCTTTACATATTTATAAACATCAATGAGGTCCCCCTCAGTCTCCTTTTCTCCAAGCTCCAGAGCCCCAGCTCCCTCAGCCTTTCCCCAGCAGGGAGATGTTCCACTCCCTTCAGCATCTCTGGGGCTCTGTGCTGGACTCTCTCCAGCAGTTCTGGGTCCTTCTGGAACTGAGGGGCCCAGCACTGGACACAACACTCCAGATGTGGCCTCACCAAGGCAGAGTAGAGAGGGAGGAGAACCTCTCTGGACCTACTGACCACCTCCCTTCTAATCCACCCCAGGACACCCTTGGCCTTCCTGGCCACAAGGGCACGTTGCTGACTCATGGTCACCCTGCGCTCAACCAGGACCCCCAGATCCCTTTCCTGAATAAAACATCTATCCAGCCTTTGCTGCTGTGTCTAGGAGGTCAAGGAGGACTTAAAAGCGCTTTGTCAGACTTCAGAACAAACCTTATCTGTCCTGAGCAAACACTGCAGAAGAGAACTTTCCTTACAACCCCTCTCTTTGCTCCTTTTTGTATATACCCTTTGAGTCAGCCGCCGGTTTGCACGTTGCCGGCAGTCTGCGGGTGGCGATGCGCATTTCCGTAACGCCTGGTGGTGGCCGGGTATTTTACTACCCCTGTGCCGTGGGGTAGCTGAATGTGTGTCAGCATCCCGGGAACCCAGGCTGGGATTCTCCACGAATCGCTTAAGCAGCCCTGGCAGCCGCGGCGTTCTGCCCTGTGCCAATCCAAACACTTGTGCATTCACGCACCCAGCAGGATTGGGGAACTGGTCCTGCTGGAAAATTCTTTGCATGAAGTTCTGTCTGGTTTTGTTTCAACCAGACCAGTTCCCTGCTCTGCTCCGCCATGAGACTGCAGGATGGGGATGGTCCAGGGAGCGTGAAGTGACACGTTCTCGTGGGAGGCGGTGGTTTCAAGGGCCCCGCTGCAGAATGTGAAACCCAAACTGACGGCGACAGGCTGGTTCGTTTTTGCTCTCGGCCTGGTGGTCGCCGTGTTTCAGCCCTACTTGATTTAAAAAGTTGCCCTGTCGCAGGAAGGAGAACGTATAATGCTGCTTGGACTACAGTGTGGTGCTTATCAGGTGAGGCTCTGGAAGTACTGGGACTGCAGATGCTGCGTGTGTGGAGTAGCTGGATGCTCTCCTTCCTTGGCCGCTGCATCTCCTTCAAAGGATGAGCTGTTCTACAGCCACGGCCGCAAAACTTGGCAGAAAAGGAAGATCAAAGCCTAGTGGACAGTGGGCAGGGTTTAGAGTCTAGTGTGTTCTGCTTATAGTGGTAGAGATTCTAAAAGCTCTCGTCCTGTTTCGAGTAGGTGTTGGAAGGTGTTTTACTGCCTCGAGAGCCCAAGTGCCAAGATGTAGCTACTCTGTGATGATTGAGTGGTTCATGCTTCAGACAAAAGCAGCTGCTGGTGCAGGTAGGACCTGTCCCTCAAAGATAGTCCCCTTCTTAGTTCACCAACCAAAAATAGAAGAGGAGACCAGTAAGAACTCAACCAACCACGATTTTTTTCGGATTCCTTTATACTAATAATGATCTGGTAGAGAAACAGCCCGATTAACTGGCTTACTTGTGCTGCTAAAATGGTTCTTGCCCTGCTCAACAGAAGAGCATCCTTTACTTTCCACTTGTGAGCTGCTTGGCTGCTTCAGGCGATTTGTGGCAGGACAAGAGGGCACAGCCTGAAGCTGCACCAGGGGAGGTTTAGGTTGGACATTCAGAGGCACTTCCTCACAGAAAGGGTTATTAAACCCTGGAGTGGGCTGCCCAGGGAGGTGGTGGAGTCACCGTCCCTGGAGGTGTTAAAAGAAACCCTAGATGCCACACTTAGTGGCAGGGTTTAGCTGGGTCGTGGTGTTAGGTCATAGGCTGGACTCAATGATCTGAGAGGTCTTTTCCAGCCTTAAACATTCTGTGATTCTGTGATTCCCTTACTCCTGTTGACGCAAACTGATGGATGAAAGGGTGGGGATGCTGAAGCCTTTTGATACATGGCAAAAGCTCGTTGAGGGAGAGGGGAAACGACGCTGTCTGAAATGGGAAGGGTAGAGAGTTGTAATGCTTTAAAGAGTCTTGACTGGAACACTAGCCAGGGATAAAAACACTCCTTAAACCTGGGCTGTCCAGTCCATGGGCTGTTTGTGAGACGGTTTGTAGCTGTCTTTCTGCCCTTTGGCCTGTGTGTTAGTGTGTATCTTTGGCTGCTCTGGGAAGATGACTACTTCATTAACCCGCAGGGTCACCAAGCAGCACTGGTGCTTATCTTGAGCAGTGGGGTGACAGGAGAAAACAGCGGCAAGAGCCATTAGCTGCTGCCGTGCCACGCTGCTGCTGGCTTCTGGTGTTGCAGGCTTGCACGCAAGCGTCACTTCTGACTTGCCACATAGAAGTGTCAGTTCTGTTTCAGCTGCTCCAGAATTTATGGCTGGCTTAAAATTGAAGGTGTGCGTGGTCAGCTTAATGTGTGACTTCTGTCAGCTTCTCTGTGCCTGCAGAAGGAGGGGGAGAGGTGGGGATGGTGGTGTTTGTTTCTCCCCCTGCTTAAACATTTAAGCTGTCTAAAGACCGTGGACATCTGGGACTGGATTTAATCATGCGTGGGCTATTAACTACAGAATATCAAGGTTTAACAAGGCTCAAACTTCTTTCAGCAGGTGGTTTTGTCTTCCCACACACTAATATTAATATTTGGAGGTTAAAAGCTCTTCATGCTGCTCTGGCTCAGGTAGTATTCTTGTTAGAGGAACTAGCTCTGCTCTTCAATATGTATAGAAAGGGTAAAAGACAAACTTTTCTATCTGAGTTTACTTTAGAGCTCTTCAAATCCTTGCAAAAGTCTTTTTCTAGATGCTCTGGTGTCATCGTTTAGTAGGCAAACCAGAGACCAAATGCTTGCCTTGTTCTTCTAGGCGTCTCTAAACAAGAGCAAGTCATTGAGGGGGATGGGCTCTTCTCTCAGGCAAATTGTGCCAGGACGAGAGGGCACAGCCTGAAGCTGCACCAGGGGACGTTTAGGTTGGATGTTCAGAAGCACTTCCTCACAGAAAGGGGGATAAAACCCTGGGATGGGCTGCCCAGGGCGGTGACCGTCCCTGGAGGTGTTTAAGGACAGACTGGATGCCACACTTAGTGGCAGGGTTTAGCTGAGTGGTGGTGGTAGGTCATAGGCTGGACTCGATGATCTGAGAGGTCTTTTCCAGCCTTAATTATTCTATGGTTCTGTGATTCTATGATTTTGCTTCCCATAAAGTTGGAAGAATCTTGCAGGATGCCCAGGGAGGTGTTTGAGGTGGGAGAGCTCTTGACAGCTCACTCCTTTACAGCTCCATAAGAGGGATTTATTGGCAGAAACAAATGTGCGAATGTAACGACATTATTCAGGTAATGGAGGATTTCAAGTGTTTTTGACACTGCTGTAATAGGCTGATCACTAACTCGAATTAATAGGAGTGGGATACAGATCTCCTTAATCTAGTTTAGGGCTTGTGGTAGCACCAGGGTTTTTTTTTTGCTTACCTCAAAGAGCAATTTGAAAAAAACCAGTTGCTTCCTTTTATATATATACACCATGGCTCCGAAGTAAAGAAATGCAGTTCCCAGTTTGGGGTGGGTTGAGATCAACTAATAAACTACAAATCTCCCCATCATCATGAGAGAGTATTTCAGATCTGTGCTTTAGCACGAGGGAGCTCTGTGGCAGCTGGTGGGATAAGCACAGAAAGATTCATGAATGAACCAAGACGAAGACTGAAGAATAGTTAGAAATCACGTGGGGTTTAAAAAACAAAAAAAAAGAAAAAGTCAAGTGTGTCTGACTTCTGGAGCCAATAATATTGCTAATAAGTTGTGAAAGCCTGGCCCATTCTTGATTAAATTGAAGATGCCACTAGGCAGCTTTCTGGTTGTCCCAGCAGAACTGAATGGCTATTGTTCTGCAACAATGCAGCGCTCAGCAAGAGCAGAGGCCAACAGGCTGCCCAGGGTTTCCCCTCAACAGGCTGCTTTGATACTCGGGGACAGTGATCTTCCAGTGCTTAATGGGACCTGGTTAATGTGTATCAAAAACGCCCTTAAAAATTTTACACCTCTCACGCAACCGAAGTCAGTGACACCACATCAAAAGTATTTCTAATGCCTGAGCTGCTGAAAGAAACCCCAAACCCAAACAAATCCCCAACTAAGAAAAAATACGGGTTTGTTAAATGGTAAAAAAGCAACACATTGTAGGTGCAGTTTAAGAGTTTGAGTTTTAACTTTTTTGTTTAGAATACATGAGATACCATCAGAGATCCTTCAAAGGATTCACTGCCTGAACTTAAAGGTGTTCGTCCAACCCCTCTGGCATCAGCTACAATGTGAATGGTCCAGAAATGGTCTCAGCAGACTGAAAAATAACAGGGATGATGATGGAAGTAATTTCTAGAAGCGCGTCCACATTAGCTGATTACATCTAACGGTCTGATAATAAAATTTGGAGCTGAAGGAATGCTAAGTTGTTAGTAGAGTAACTTTGCCTTAAACTGGAATTTATTTTCAGCTCTTTCGTAGGATAGCACAACCTGGTGATTCAGTCTGTGTTCCGTGCCCCTAATCCTCTTAATTCATCAAAACCTTTCTCATTGGTGTAACTCAGCTGCGATAAAAGGTCATGGAAAAGCCTTGACCATGAGGTGTTAGTTGTCTGAACAGCACGGTCCACCTTTCTGATGCAAACCCAAATTAGCTCAATTCCTTCCGATGCTGTCCTGACTCAGTGTTTTCTGTTAGCCTTGCTGTCTCGGACATCCTTCAGCAGCAGATCGTTCTAGAAGCGTGACCTTTCTGCGTGACCTTTGTGGTGCCTTGAGGAAAGGTTACTGCCTTCCATGCCTACTGAAGCTGTGGTCTCTGGAGCAAGAAGCGTTGTCTTCGTACCGTTACATCAGTTAGGCCAGTGTTCCTTAATGCTCGTGTGTCCTGAAATTGGACCATGTCATGAAGCTACATCACTCTGTGGATATACAGACCAGTATCCTCGTGTGCATAATCCTGTGCTGTCCTTTGAATATTGAATATTTAGGACGAAGAAAGTCCTTCTCAAATCTCAGGCCTCAAACTAGCTGGTCGAAGGGAGATGGTGCAACTGCCGGATGAATAGCCTGAGACAAGGGACATAGAAGTAGGACACATCTAGTGCAACTTCACTGAGTTCTCATATAAAGCTGCGGAAAGGAGACTTTATTAATCCTAAATCATGTCTCCTATCATTTTCTTGAAGTACCGTAGCCGTCCTCAGGCAACAGGAACCGGTCTGACTCTGCCTTCATGTCTGCAGGGTGGCTGCTGAGCAGCGGCTGGGCAACTCTGTGATAGAACAGCATGGGTCTCCAGTGCTTTAGACTGACCCAAACTGGACTTTGCTCCTCTGAGGAGGACCCAGCTATTCCTGCTAAGGTAGAAAAATCAAACCAGGGTTCAAGCAAGTATGTGACAAAGGCTATAAAGAAGCAGAACATGCAGCAGCCTGGGGAGAGGCTAAAAGCTCAGGTGTGAGGGGAGATGTGAGGGTAGGCTGGCTCAGCCCGCTGGGTGACAAGAAACGAAGCGTGGCATGACTGAACAAGCCTTGTCCATTAACACTACGAGGGGAAGGGGCACTGGCTCAGTAGTTAAGTTCAAGAGCTGCTATTTCATTTCCTGACAGTCTGTGATCACGTCAGGGAGGTTGTTAAGGTCTGCAGATCATCCAATCTGTCCAGCTGTTCTTGGAAGTCCTGTATGAGCTGCCCATGAAGATTCAGAGTTGAGGGGAAATTAGTCTCGATCCCAGATAAAGGTGCATGGTGATGTGTCTTAAACTGTATTGGCAGTCCCCTTCGTCAATCAAAAGCTTGCAAGATTGCTTTCCAACTGCTTCAAGGTAGAGTTTTCCCACTGGGAGGAGAATGCACCATCCCTTTTGCAATGCATCCCCCTTAAGCCCAGAAATACATTGAATGGTTCTTGCTTGTCTTCGTTTGATGATTCTGCACCATTCCCTTAGATCTCTCCAAATTTGCTTCGGAATTCCTTATGCCTTGCCATTTTCAGCACTAGCAAGATATGCTCGAAGTTTAAAGTGCTGCTCCGACTCTAAGCCAGCACATTTTCTGGTCTGGAGGGGAAGTTGATGAAAAAACTCGATGAAAAAAGCGAGGAACTACGCGCTATAGTTCTTCATCAAGAGTATTATTATCGTGACATGGTCTAGTTGATGTGGTGGTGTTAGGTCACAGGCTGGACTCGATGATCTCAGAGGTCTATTCCAGCCACAATAATTCTGCGATTCTGTGAAAACCGAGCTGAGTGGGAGAGCAAAGGGTTGTGGTTGCCACTGCTAGTGCAAGGAAGGAAGGGGAAAAATCAACTCCAGGCCCCCCAATCAACCAAAGCGGTGCCGTGTCTGAAGTCTGCCTTCGCTTCTGAATGTACTGGGAAGGAGGCTCCAGAGTTTGGGAAGCCTGACAGTTCTTTCCCTATTCTTTATGCACCAACAGCTCGCACTCTTTAATATTTCAAGTGCAGTGATATCAGCTTGGGTGAGTCACTGACCTTCGACACAAGAAGGAAAACACACAGGAAATACTTACCCGACCTACTTTCCCCGGGTGAGTGCAAAAGCACAAAGCAAACAAGGAGGGGCGCATCTGAAAATCCAAATTACCTCATAATATGGGGCTAAACAAAAGACGGAAGAGCAATTTCATCTTAGAAATTAGAAATACGCTTGGAGAAACTTGAGGAGAACTGGTTTGGCTTGTTTGTTTGTTGGTTGGTTGGTTTGTTTTCTAGTAGAGAAGGAAAATGCGAAGAAGCTTAATGTCGAGGTGAGGTTTTTTTCTTAGTTCTAACTGCAATGAAGGGGCAAGATCTTGGGCCCGATTTGGTTGTTGGCAGCTTGCAGGCTTCTCTTCAGAGAGGTTGAATCTAAGCAGCTAGTTAAACGCCTTGGAAATGAGTTGTTCTACGGAAATGTGGAGCATGGATAAGGTATCAAGGACGGAAGAGAAGATTGGATAAACCTGATACCTTAAAGGAATGAAAAGGAGATAGGGCCAATAAATACAGCCAAATAGGTAATAAAGCGATAATGAGAGAACTCAATGGCTCTGTTCGACAGATCACACTCCTACTGGCAAACCTTTTTCCTAGGATGAAAATGAGTGTTGTATTCATTTGGAAGTGACGCTGCATTAATGCAAGCTAGAGAAATACAGTGGGCCTGTCTGCACAGCTGGCAAGGATCTGTGTTCTTTTTACATAGTAAAATTGAGACTTCACCCCCCTGATAAAGCCCTGATCAGCTTGGATGCTGCTGTTCAGTATCTCCTTAAGCCTGCAGATGAGGCAGAGCTGGAAAAGGATGATGAGGGCATCTGGAGAATGGGATAGAGTCTAAATTCTGGAAGGCGGGGCATGTAGTTGGATGGGGAAAGATGAAATTCAGAAGTGCCTCATAGGGCTTAGGTTTTATATCAGTGAAGGGAGGACGACCTGGTTGGGAAATGGCAGCCCTGCAGAAATAAACCTGAGGCTGTTGACGAGCTGCAGGTCAACCACGTTGTACCGATAGGAACAGTAAGTGTATAGAGCAGGAGCCAACAAGATGCACGAAGTAATCACTCTACTTTATTTGGTGTTGTCTGCTTTGGGTATCCTGAACAGCTCGGAATGAGGTAGTGTGACAAACAAGCGCAGT
Source organism: Todus mexicanus (assembly GCA_013389965.1). NCBI lineage: Eukaryota > Metazoa > Chordata > Aves > Coraciiformes > Todidae > Todus > Todus mexicanus. The sequence goes on from WEIS01079358.1 coordinate 12,688, forward strand.
AGAACAGGGATTTGGTCTCTTGTTTCAGCAACTGAGCTCCTGTGTTGGGCGATGTACACCTCGAGGCGTAAATGGGCTGTTCTCCTACATGCAAGGCTGGCTTCTATCTCAGGACTTAGTCTGGGTGCCCACACTTACAAAAAGGGAATCTCATTCTACTTCCAGTTAGACGCTGTAGTTTTACATATGTGAATGGTGCTGGAAGGGCTCAATAAGGTAAGGAAGCCAAACTGCTTTGTCTCCCCTTCACTTCTGCTCCTTAGAAGTAAAGCAGTGATTCACAGATGAAGTGGCTGGTGGATAGCCAAGACGTGAGCAGTCAGAACCTGAAGCAGAAGGGTTATGTTTTGGAAGGACTGAGCATTGGCTGCCACTGGGATGCTGCTCTGAGTGGATTCCTTGCTTGCTTCTTTCCCAAAGCAAGAAGCAGTGCAGAGAAAGGAGGTGGCAAGTCTGCTGCACAGACTAACCAGAACTGCTCCCTCAGAGAGGGAGGATGCAATGAAGAATGATGTAAAAATGCAATCCAAGCAAAAAGTTGTGTAACCTTCAGGAGCCCTGAAGAGGACTCTATGCAAGCAACGTGATAATTTTAAGCAATCTCATCGCTAACACACCTTTTCCCCTTCTCTTTAAAGCAAACTACAAATCTGAACCTTCCCCCCGAAGATCTTGATTCATCTGGTGATGACGATGATGCGTTCTCAGGTTCAGGTGCAGGTGAGTTGTTAGCACTTGTACAGTTCGTGCTTGATCCTTCCAGAATGTGGCAACTGAGATCTTGATAAGCATCCAAGCTAAAAGGAGGGGAGGGAGGCATCACTCAAACACTCCCGCCCCAGAATATGAGAGTTTGGAACAGAGAAAGAGCCTAATCTAGTCATCTTGTATTGCTTCAGATACCACCAATTAGCAGAAAATTAGTTGTAGGAGACTTGAAAGGGAGCAGAAGCAGGTATAATTCATGTGACTGCTCATCTGAGATGCTACACGGAGAATGTGATGAAACTGGAGTGATTCTGTACTCATGGGGAAGAGAGACTGGAAGAAGAGCCTTTGTCTGCTCTTACAAGCTGGTAGGAGATACCGGTTTAGGATGTTTAAACCCCAACCTTCCAACACAGATCAAGTGCAAATTTTATCTGTCATCAGATGTGCAAGTTTCCATGGGCCATAATTTTTAAAAGTGAAACAAAGTGGGGGTAGGGTGGGGAAAAAGTCTATCGGAATGATCACCGAAGTGCATGAGAGAGAACTTTGGTGTTCAGTGCTGAAGCCGAGGAGATGCTACTGAGGAAAGAGCGAGCCGTTGAAAGGTGAAGCGTGGTATGCATCTGTCCTTCCTGCAACATGCTTGTATTTTAGAGTAAATTCTGCAGGAATAAAACCAGGAAATCAGTGGCACATGTACCAATGACTGAAAATGTTGAGTATATGAGTGACTGCTCTGAAACAAATAAAAGATATTTATGGGCAGAGTCAGGTAACCATCCTGAGAAACCAGTGTGCTGAGAGTGGACGTCCCTCTTGTTGACCTGTCCGTGAGAAGAGGAGTACTTGTGCCTTGGGGAGAAGCAGATGACTAACAAAGTGTTGCTGAGCAGCACATGGGTCTGTCCCTTCCGTATTCCACTGAAAAGAATAAGGAATTACAAACTGAGCTGCTGTTATTACAAAAATCGGCTGTGCAGGTTAGGCAGCCTCCTGAAGATGCTACTAACCGGTCTGTCAACTAGTTAAGAATAACATTTTTGTTTGCGTTGTTTTGCAGGTCCCCTAACTGATCAGTCTCGTACCTGGAGAATCACAGGAGAACCAACCAATTCCTTGTTACTGGCGACACCAAAGGATTTCCATGAACAGCCGTTTCCCGGGATTGAGAGTCGAACTGAAAAGGAAGTAACGGCTCCTTCTGCAACTAGTAACGTAGTGACAGAGGAGCCGGTTGTAGCCGTGAAGGACGAAGCGACCATCCTGAGCTCACCTGAGGAGAAACCAACAAATGATGCGGTTACAACAGTCAGAAGCCCCATGACTCACTTACCGTCGGTGGTTCACGTAACTCCTTCAGAAGCCTCAGGCACGGTCCGTGAGCTCGAACCTAAAATCCCTAGCTCTGATGTGCCAGGCACTGAAAACGTGCCTGAACCCCACGCTACCATCCGCTATGAGGGAGGCATCACTGCCACACCTACAACGCCAGCTCCAAAGGACGTTGTTCCTACACATGAGGAGGTTTCTGAAGATGGCTCTGGAGACCCGGTGAGGACTAATAGCTTTGGCAGCCTTTCCAGGGAGATGGCTTTAGTAGTATAGAATCATAGAATCATAGAATATTTAAGGCTGGAAAAGACCTCTTAGATCATCGAGTCCAGCCTATGACTTCACACCACCACGACCCAGCTAAACCCTGCCACTAAGTGTGGCATCCAGTCTTTTATTAAACACCTCCAGGGACGGTGACTCCACCACCTCCCTGGGCAGCCCAGTCCAGGGTTTTATCCCCCTTTCTGTGAGGAAGAGCTTCCCAACATCCAACCTAAACCTCCCCTGGTGCAGCTTCAGGCTGTGCCCTCTCGTCCTGTCACAAATCGCCTGGGAGAAGAACCCATCCCCCTCCTGTCTACACTTTCCCTTCAGGGAGTTGTAGAGAGTGAGAAGGTCCCCCCTGAGCCTCCTCTTCTCCAGGCTGAACAGCCCCAGCTCCCTCAGCCTCTCCTCATAAGATTTTCCCTCCAGTCCCTTCACGAGTATGTAGTAAGTTGGTTTTGCGTGAAAGGGTCATTTGTCAAAACCAGTGATTGATTTAATCGGTTGCATTGGTGGAGGGTTTTAGATGAGACTGTGTAAAGTCTCCAGTAACAGACAGGATAAGAAACGTGAATAACCTGCTTTGTCTGTCCCAACAGGGAGACTTCGTCTTGACTAAAGATGAGGATTTGGTCCCCACCCAGAACTCCGAAGTGCTGGCTGACTCTGGGAGGAATGCCAAAGCAGCAGGAGCCTCGGGAATTATGGACAGAAAAGAAGTTCTTGGAGGTACCTGATATTCTGGATTTCTGGTTGCTAAAAGCAGAGTCTCACAGGAGTCTTCCAGGCAGCAGAAGCTGCAGTTCTGCAAGTCCTTTTCTGAGTGTGAAAGCCAACGTTTTACCTTAGACCTCTGAAATGAGGGTGGTGATTGATCATTCTGTGTTGCCAAAACCTTAACGGGGCAAATATTAATCCGCTAATAGCAAAGCAGCTACTGCTGGTTATCTGGAATGTTACGTTTAAACCTGTTCCTTCACTCCTCTCAAAAACGGCAGCAAAGCTGCTCTAATGCTCTCGGGTCAAGTTACTAGAGTTAAACAACGTAGCTTTGCAGCCTGGCCTGGTGGGAGGCATGTCTCTCTAGGTTTACCTCACGTAGATGAGCAGTAATGGCTGGATGACTGATTTGGGAGTGGGGGAAAGGGACAAATTAATTTCTGGAAGTCATGAAGTGAGGAACAATCTGGAACTTAGAATCATCCCAGCATTTTCTGGTATGCGTTCGAGTAATTGTGGCTTTTTCCCCCTCTTCTAGGTGTTATCGCTGGAGGACTGGTAGGCTTGGTGTTCGCGGTGTTTCTAGTTGCATTTATGCTGTACAGAATGAAGAAAAAAGACGAAGGCAGCTATTCACTGGATGAACCAAAACAGTCTAACGGGGGATACCAAAAACCACACAAACAAGAGGAATTCTATGCATAAACACTGATCTTCAGGACACTTCTTATTCCATCTTTCTTGGACTCTTCTCTCCCTGCACGTGGACCTCCTAGTGTGCTTTGCATTAAACTTAAGCCATATGATCATTGAGGGTTTTTTTTTTGCCCTTACCACTTTGCCATTGGAAATTCTATAACTACAAAGTAGATCTGGATTCGTTGAACATTCCCTGCTTTCTTGCACAACTGGGTTTTTTATTATTATTTTTAATTTTTTTTTTCAAACAGAAATGGGACTGTGAGTTCCTATAAACTCACTTTGATTTATCTAAAGACTGCTGGGGCAGGCAGTGGGGAGAAGACAAGGGAGCACTATGTATAAACGTCTCGGTATTTAGGGAAAGGGCTTGCAAGAATAAACAACTGTCAGTGCTCGAATTCTGTATAGCAGGGATCCTTCCTATTTAACTCCTAGATGTGTTTTCAGGTGTACCAAATGGCTGCGCTGAGCAGGCGCTTGGTACATTGCAGTCCTCCAGCTCTTTCTAACTGCCGTGTTTCGGAGCACTTAATCCCTATGAAACATCAAGCTGAACGTGGTTTCTAGTCAAAGGAGGTGCGAGGGGCAGGATAAGCAAATGACTGTCAGGTGACTTAACATATTTTGGAAGCATTATCCCATACTCAGAACCAGCTCCTAAGATGCTGGTGCATACACTAATAGAAAACAAACCCCAGAGACCCCAAAACCAAGCGGAGAGTTCATTGTACAAGTAGCATTGGACTGTCCCACTACCAGTTCCTGCTCTTTCTAAGCTTAGGTAAGAAACAGATACATATTTTTTTTTTCTAAGCAATTTCATCTCAGACATTCCTTCTTCTTAGGTGCCAAATGTAGGCTGGGCTGTCATGCTGCAAATACTCTTATCTCGTGCTACCGTGTAGTCGCCAGGTGAGCGATGGTGTGTTGTGGCACCTACCTCTCTGTGCGCTGTTTTGGAACGTGGTCTGCTGCCTGTGCCACAGGACACCTTGGCACACAGGGGTGGAAGGTAGAAAGCAGCATATCGTGGCCTCGCAGCTAAGGAGTAGAGAAGCAGGGCACCTGAAACGAACCTGGTGAAGGCAAAGTGTAGGTGACCTTACCTATATCCAACAGTTGGCGTGCTTGACTCTCGCGACTCCGGAACGGCTCTTCAGAAGCTGTTCCTGCACTTTGGAGAGAAGCAACTCCAGGGATGTCAGACTAGTAAGGGCCCAAAAAGCACCTCCTGAGGGAAGTCCGGGTGCCTGAAGCGGTTGGCGGTCAGTGCGCTGTCAGATGTGAGGCACTGAGGCCTCACTGAGGGTCTGGAGTTCTCCAGAGTATCTCAGACCAAGCGAGAAGACAAGTGTGGTGTTCTGCATGAGCCTTCCTTCTGCTCTGCCTTTGGTTAGCTTCTTGCAAGTTCAGTTCCTCATCGCTCAGTGCAGAAGGTATGGGGTGGGTAGAGGAGTGTCCACAACTGATGTAAATATTTGTCCTGTTGAGCCGGAGGGAACGATCGAAGAAATATTGGAGACTATTGCAACGCTTGGTACAAATGTTGCACACTGACAGTAAAGCTTAAAAGCTTGTGTAATTTAAATGAAGTATATAAACCACTCCTGAGCTGCTATGCAGCTAAAATTGGTGCCTTCTCTGCAAACCCAAGAAAAAAAAACACACAACAACGAAACACTTGATTCCAGACTCTTCTTTATGCACAGGGAAAAATCTGTGCGTACCGACGTGTAGCTGGCTGCTTTTACGTAAAGCTGCAAAGTCCATTAAGTCTCTTTTTATTTTTATTTTTTAATTTTTTTTTTTTTTGTAACTGGATGAATTTTTATAGGTTAATGCAACGACCAGATGGTGTTAAATTCAGCTGTAATTCTTTGCTTTGTATAGGACTGTAGAAATGTTGTTTGATAGGTTTTATCGATGAAAAGGTTCTCGGAAAGCACAGGAAGATAAAGTGGTAAAACTTTCGGTTGTACCTCAAGGCCTTGCTAGGGGGGAAAGGAAAAGAAAACCAAACCAAACCTGTATATTTTGGTAGTCTATAAACTGACAGTTTGTGAAACAAGCAGGACGTTCTGTGTTATTTAAGCAGTACAAAGGAAATAACGAGTTTTAACAGAAGATCCGACATTTGGTTATCTGGATGCCGTGTAAAGGTATACCGCAATAAATGGCGTTTTGGCAAGAGCATGTCTGATCCGTGAATGTTGCTCTATAGAATAACTTCACAAAGTAGATGTCGTTTTTCAGGACTGCCCAGCTCTTTAAGGAAGCTGGATTCCAAGTAGGAAATACGCGTTGTGGTGCTCGACATCTGGAGGATCAGCTCCGAATTTGAAGGGTATGAGCGTGGCTTGCTTCCCTCCTACCTTGCCCTGGATGTCCGGGTTGTGGTGAGCTCTGACTTGAATGAATTCTCTTTGTTGGAGCCCTACAGCTTTTCATGCTGGTGGATTTTTGGAGCTCCCTTTGCTTGTGCATCCCCAAAAAGGTGGGAAAAAAATAATCTGTAAATCTTGCACAGGGCTTCCTTCTTGCTGTCTTGCCCTCAAGGTGGAGAGCAGGGAGGACTGCGGGAGGGACAGCTCCAAGTCAAAACACGCTTCCTAAGACTTGGGAAGATGACCCCGTGGAGATGGTACCTCCAAGGAGGGAGAACAGAGCAGACCTGTCCTACGTATTCTGTTCTACAGCATCAATTACTCTGTGATGCTACAGCTTGTCTGGGAGGAGATGGAGCAAAACAGAAGTAGAGGAAAATGCCCTTTGCAAAATAGGGGAGGGAAAAGCTGCTGGCTGTCTGGGTGGGTATTACTGCAGTTTACACAATTATTTTGTAAGCTATAAAAACCCCCAAAACCTTATTTTTATGTTGTTCTACAAACTAGCCTCTATATTTTTATCTCATAATCTCCTCTTGCTTATGCTAGAGCCATGTGGGTTGTGTGCTTCCCATCAGAAAAAAGTCTGGAGGAATCCTTGTAAGCAGACGGTTTTGAGATCAGGCAGAAGGATTGAGTTTAGAAGACTGCGATGGTGGTTAAACAAAGCTGGAAAGTGCTTTCTAACTCTATGCCTACTTTGCCCGTCCCTTAATCTGGGTAAAAGGCTCATCCAAGATGAGTTGACTGTTTTGCATAGCAGTGTCTTAACTGCTATGAATTCTCTTTCTTGGGGGCCCCCAGGACTGTTGCTTCCACTTTTCTAGTCAGTGATAATGTGGGGAGTTAAGGTGGCAGGGAGGAAAAAACAAATTGCTGAGGGAAGAGGAGAAATTTCTCTGTGAAAATCCTTCCAAGTGTAACACAGTGTCTGACCTTCGGCGTGCTTGAGAAAAACTTGCTTGGACTCAGAGAAAATAATCTGCAGAAGGGAGAGTCTGCCTCTCTATTCTGGCACAGGTTAGCCTGGGTTTTCCCTGAGTCACGTTTCTGTTCACTGGGTTTCCTGACTTTCTTCTTCATCCTTTATGTTGGAGCAATTACCACATTTGCTCTTGTTCACAAGTGAGATGCAAAGAATGTGGCTGGCAGAAAGTCTGACCCCTTCTTTGTTCTGGAAAAATGAACTGGAGGGTGTAAAGGCACTGAATGTCAAGGAAGGCAGGCTATGAGAGGAGGAGGACTTCTCACAATTCTCACTTTGTCAGGTTACATTAGAGCCTATAAAAGAAGCTAAAGCAAATCTAAAAGGCTGTATAATCTAATTGAAACAGAGAACAGGAGGGGGAAAAAGAGGCTGCTGTGAAGAAGAACTATTTCAGGCATTTCAGAAATACCTTATCCGTGTCTTCAGGAGGATAGTATCTATACAGATGAAAATGAGTAGTGGAATTAGGGTGCAGGGTGACATTTGCTCCATTTGAGATAGCAGCAAAACTCAAAAAGAACCCCCAAACCCTGTAAATATGCAGGAGGGGGAAGCTTAAAACCAACAGTGACTTGGCATTCTGGGGCGGTGTTTAAGCTCATGAAACTGGAAGCCTGACGGATACCGTTTTTAATAAGCTTGTCAAATTAGAGGACAGCAATTTTAGTGCAGAAAACGAAGTGCAGTGTCTGCACTAATGGAAGAGGAGAGAAAAGGTTTGGCAGGATCTTACGAAAGGATCTGATGGACAGAAAATATCAAAAGCCAGGCTGTTGATACGTGGGATTAAACAGATTCACCAAAAGTAGATTGTGCCAAATTGATCAAATCTTTTGCTTTTTGGTAGCAGGTTTTTTCGGTCGAAGGCAATCTATTCTAACTGAATTTCAGGAAAGCAATTCATCAGTGCCATACAGAAAGTGAATAATGAGAAGGAGGAAGCTGGGGATTAGTGGAAGAATTGTAAAGCAGTGAGGAATGGATGGAGGAGGAGCCTGCAGCAGGCTCTGCAAGATGGGAAATTGGTGGGATGAAAAGACCTCATTTTGGGGGACATCTTTCTGAATGTTGCCTGAAACAGAAGGGAATACGTGGAGTTATATTTGCTGTTGGGGAATTTGGGCAGCCTCAGCAGTGTGGAATATCGAGTAGAATATTTTAATGTTCTGACAAGTAACAATTAGGATCAACTTGAATAGGAGGAAGGAAGGACAAGAATTTCTCCTTTAACTTGGGGAAAAATAGGGGAAGAAAGGGCTAAGCGAATTAGCCCATTTTAGAATAATTATCTGTGTGATGCAGCTGTAAGAAAGAAAAAAAAATACAGGATATAGTAGCCAAGGCATTTCTACCAAATAGAAGGAATTTGCTGTCTCCATCACTGTCGTGATACAGGATAATACAAAAGATGGAGATGAGCAGTTTAGGCTAAAGAATAACATGGGAGCAATAAAAAAAAGGGGAAAATAAAAGGGAAAAAAAGAAAAAAAAAGGAGAATCTGTCAAGTATAAATATTGAAATAATTAAAAATCTTGAGAATCCTTCCATTAGCGGTGGGGGCAATAAATGAAAATTGCTTGAATAGGAGGTTTGATGTTCAGGGAGCAGTGTCCAAGTCTGGGGCTCCCAACATCAAAAAGGCATTGAACTTTTGGAGTGGGTCTAGAGGAGGTCACGAAGATGATCAGAGGGCTGGAGCACCTCCCCTGTGAGCAGAGGCTGTGAGAGTTGGGGCTGCTCAGCCTAGAGAAGAGAAGGCTTAGAGGAGACCTTATAGCAGGATTCAAGTACCTGAAGGAGGCCTACAAGAAAGCTGGAGAAGGGCTTTTCACAAGAGCTTGTAGTGACAGGATGAGGGGAAACAGCTTTAAGCTGTAAGAGCGGAGATTTAGACTAGATATTTGGAAGAAATTCTTTGCAGTGAGGGTGGTGAGAGCCTGGCCCAGGTTGCCCAGGGAAGCTGTGGCTGCTCCATCCCTGGAAGTGTTCAAGGGCAGGTTGGACTGGGCCTTGAGCAACCTGCTCTAGTGGGAGGTGTCCCTGCCCATGGCAGGGGGGTTGGAACTAGGTGATCTCTGAGGTCCTTTCCAACGCAAACCATTGTGTGATTCTATGGGCTTTTTTCAGATCATTTCACTGCGAGCTGAGAAGAAATATCTTTGTCTGATAGAGACAAGATCAGCTGAGCCATGTTTCCAGGCAGAGTTTTCTGGAAAACCACCTCAGTGTCCGGTTAAACTCTTCTTTTCTCAACCCATGAGGGTTTTTTAACTTTTTTCTCCTGATTCTCGGTGTGTGTGGGGGTGGCAGCAGGAGGCTGTCTGGGGCTCGGTTGCCAGCTGGGCCTAAGGAACGGCCACAAGTGGAATAGAGCTTCCCCAAGCTGTGTCCTTACGCTGTCTGTCACTGAACTTTACAAATTACACCTCTTTGCAAACAATGTTTGAAAAAAAAGGTCCTAATTCAAACTTTAAGCCGCCGGGTTTCTAGGCTTGCACTTGCTTATAGCAGAGTGCAGACAGCCCAGGCCGGGATCATTGAATCGTCAAGGTTGGAAATGACCCTCAAGATCATCAAATCCAACCATCTGCTAAACATCATCATAACTACTAAACCATGTCCTGAAGCACCACATCTACATGTTTTTTGGACACCTCCAGGGCTGGTGACTCCACCACCTCCCTGGGCAGCCTGTTCCAAGGCCTCACCACTCTCTTCAGTAAAGAATTTTTTTCTAATATCCAACCTAAACCTCCCCTATTTCCTCCATGTCCTATTTTATTTACATTCGTTTACCATTCTTTCCCTAGTATGCTTGAGCATGAGAGAAGCAAATAGATGGTGTTCTGGGCCACTCTTCGAGATGATAACAAAACAGAATTGGGACCAACATACTCTGCTTTGTGTGTGCAAACATACGTGTGTATACATGTATGTGTGTATATACATACGTGTGCTTATGCACATGCACACACATGTCCGTGCTGACTAGAAATCAAACCGAGAGCTAGGTAAGGGCAATCACTAGATTTTTAAAAGTCAGAAGATATGAACTGCTTTTAGCAGTACAAAAATCATACTTCAGAACGACATAAAGCAAAGAATAAACAGGCAGGATTTAAAACAGATTAACGCTTGGAGAGGTGGTGGGTCTCAGAACACAGCTCCTCTGGTTAACTAAAGCCGTGTTAACTTTGTTGTATAAAAGGATCCTCAGCCAACCCTCAAGAACTTGTGTGTAGGAGAGATGTACGCTAAAGATGTGCCACCAGTCCGGACTGTGGTACATGTACCCCTGTGGTATGCGGTCCTTCTCATTCAGTAGACTGCCTGAAGTTTAACTTCATGAAGAGCTTAAACCAGCAGTCGAGTGTTTGGTCTTCATAACCCATAGCAATGGGTCAAGAAGGTCTTCTTAGCGTTTTACTGTTATCAGGGTGGCACAGGAGAAAATAGGGTTGTTGTGGAGCTACCTTACCTGCCTTTTATGCAGACTGAAAATGTGGCTTCATTATTATTGCTAATAATGTACTTTTGGAGGAGAAGACAGTTTGCATGTGCTCTTGAGCCTGCTCTTCCTGCTCAAATGCTGCTGTTAATGTTTGATAGCAGCCGAATGGAAGCAGAAGCCTTTGAACTGTTTAATGTTCATGGGAGGCAGTTTGTCTTCCGTGCTTTGTGTGTAAACTGGAGCCTAACTGCAAGCTCCTTGGGCATGGCAGAAGTGATTAGAGCCCTGTTCAGAAGTGTCGTTGGCTTTAAGTATTCTTTTCCAATGTCACCATTTCTGCTTTCCATCAAAGCCCCTGCTGCTGGAGTGCAGCTCCATGTGCTCTCATGGCTCGGAGAAGCAGTGATGTGGTTACTCCGCAGTTAGGATTAGTCACACATTAACCACAGCTTTAAAGACACGTCTGTGGGAAAATCACATCCAAGCACTGAGGCCCTCTGAGTTTGCTGCTTCATACTGAGGAGGTGGGTTTCAGATCCATTTCTCCTCAGCATTGTGCAACACACACTTGGCCTGTTTACTTTGCTATCAAATCATCACAGCTTTTCTTCTGTCAGCCTTTGACCTCCCCCACTTCCGTGGACCATGGTCTACCTGACATCTCAGAGGTAAGAGCTGAGTCAGCCGGTGTTCTAAACCCACAGGTCTCGGCAGGGGGACACTCACAGGGTTCATTGCTATCCAAGGCTATCCAGGTGTTGCCAAATGATGATTTAGGGCTCTGGGATTATCACAACTCCAGGCCCATGAGGAGCAAGGACACCACTGCTCATTGCAAAGTGACAGCTAAAGGCTGTAGTGAGTTCTTCTGCTTTGTACTCAATGGAAACCCACCATCTGTTATTATTGTACTTCTCTCTGTATTTCCCTACATCTCATTCTACACAGGCCTTCAGAAAAAGTATAGATCCTGCTTTCAATTTCCAAGTCCTTCTCTCCCAGTCTTCTCAGAGGTAGTAAAGCTGAAGAACTTAGAGGGGAAGGAGAGAGAGGACAGGAACTTGTGGCTCAGTAGGGCCACTCTGCATCGAGCTTTGACTCCTGACAACCGTCATTTCTGAAGTGCCCTTCCAGGAAGGGTCCCAGATCATCATCAGCCAACCATGGATTCTATTATCGCCCAGGGCTGTTTAATTCCCTTGAAAGAAAGACAAACCTTCTTAATGTGACTGTTTCTGGAGGGGCGAGGGAAGGCAGTGCACAAACAGGAATGCTTTCAACAAAGCTACGTCGGGCAAAGGAGGAAAAGCAGCGCTCATGAAGAACATGTAATTACCATGTCCTCCGCCCCACCCTTGCCTTCTCAAGAGAAAATTCCCTCTTTATACATGAGCCTGGCTTCTGAATTTACTGATTTTGCTCCAGGCCTGTGTCACATGGCCCGTTGCAAGTCAGCAGCCAACAAAGTGTCTCTCTTATAAATCAGTGAGGCTCCTTTGGACTCAAGCTAAAGCTGTTGAGTGCATCAAGGAGAATTGAGCATGGGAACAAGGCAGCACAGCTTTCTGTTGTTGCTGAAGTGGCATCTCTGTGTTTGGGGACTGATGGTAGCAGTCCTCAGTCAGCTTCTGTGGTTCCATTCTGCTTTCTGAAGCAGGTCCTTGCCCTGGCTTCTGCCTGGAAAAGGTAATTTAGGCTGGGGTAGGAACTGATGTATGACTGTCATGTGAGAAGCTGAATCGCTCTGGGAAAATGCGTGTTTGCTGTGTACTGAGCTTATTCCCTCTCTTACCAATAACTGCTGCCTGCTCTGGCTTGTTTTTCTGTTACCCCAGTGGCGCACGTTTCAGACCATCCTTCCCCTTCCCCACCTGCAGTGAGTAATAAAGGTTGCCTCAGGCTCCTCACGTTTTCTTTGCACGGGGCAGCATGAACTCTAGCTTTGCTTTGAGCAGGGTGTCGTTACTCTTGATCTAGAAAACCCCTTAGAAGAAAAGGAAATCTGAAATTATGCCATGCAGGGGGTTCCTACACTGGTCCTCAGTTTCATAAATGGGGAAACAAATCCTGTACAACACAATCCCTCTGGCCAGTTAGGACACTTGGAATGTTACTATACAGCTGCCTGTTGAAGAGCTTGATTGTGGTTCCCCTCAATCCTCCGGCACCTCTCCATTGTATTCATCCACGTGAAGTGAGGTGAGACCAGTGAGGAACACAACGGTATGATCTTCACAGAGCACTGCTACCTCTTCCCCTCCGAAAACCAGTTACGCACCCTCTGCGCTGAGCTTAATGCCCAGCCCTTGCTGCATCTTCTAAAGGCACCTAAGGACTGGAGCTCAGCAAGGGACAGAAAGTATAACGAAGTTTCAGGAATGAGTTCTTAAACCTTCCCCCGCAGGTGTTGTTGCTGTCTTCAGACATCTCAGGGTTGAGCCTGTGTGAGGAAAAGGAGAAGAAGGAGGTGAAGCCCAAGTTCAACACTCTTGAGCACCCAGGGTCTGTCCCGCTCTGCAGGAGGCATCAGTCGGCATCTTTGCCACGGAGTCCCACCCAGCGTGTGACCAAGAGCCCCCTCCCTGCCTTCTGGACAGAGAGGTTCCCTCTGACTCAGTAAAAATGGAAGATACCATCAGCTTCCTATAGGAAGCATTATACACCTGGTCACCAGAGTGACTTCAATTAGGCAAAGCAACACAACTGAAGGTATTAAAACAATTCTCCCTTACCTGCAGGATGTATCAGGAGGTACAGAACAGACTCCCAGCTCCCACTTTACTGTAGACAAGACAGGATCTGCTGACATAATGGCAGCTGTTGCACAAGAAGTCTCCTGTTTGAACAGCCAGGGGAACGACCTCTCTGTGACTTGGAGAGCTTGTGCTGTGCCCACAGACAAACCACCACAACTGGCACAAATGATGTTAACACCTCTGGGACGCCCTCTACACTTATAATCCTTAACTTGCTACACAAAGTAATAGAATTTGGAGAAAGATCTCCACCCTATCCTTTCGCCTCGGGCCGTCTTACTGTCCTCAAACAAGGCTGCTTCGGCATTTATTTTTTCTTGGCAGCCGTTTCGAACAGTAAATCCCAAAGATGATATATTATTATCCAACTATTCTGCCTCTCTGTTCACAAAGAAGAGTCACACTGGTGACCAACTACTCACCCTACCCCACTGGCACTTGAAGCTTTAGTCTTAAGCGTAGAATCATAGAATCATCAA
>WEIS01079359.1:10192-20482 GCA_013389965.1 Todus mexicanus
CATGCTGGCAGTGGGTCGCTCATCCCGGCAGTGGGTCGCTCATCCCGGCAGTGGGTCGCTCATCCCGGTGCCGGGTCTCTCATCGCGGTGGTGGGTCGCTCATTCCAGCGCTGGGTCGCTCGTGCCGGCGCTGGGTCGCTCATTCCGGCGCTGGGTCGGTCGTGCCGGCGCTGCGTCGCTCGTCCTGGTGGTGGGTCACTCGTGCCGGCGGTGGGTCGCTCCTTCCAGCGGTGGGTCGCTCATCCCAGCGCTGGGTCGCTCGTGCCGGCAGCTGCTTTCCCAGCATGTGCAGAAAAACCCCAGGAAAGCATCAGGCTCCTGCTTGCCGGCCAGGCCAGGTGCCACCCCTCGNTAGGTCGCTCATTCCAGCGCTGGGTCGCTCGTGCCGGTGCTGAGTCGCTCGTGCCGGCGCTGGGTCGCTCGTCCCGGCTCTGGGTTGCTCATTCCAGTGGTGGGTCGCTCATCCCAGCGGTGGGTCGCTTGTGCCAGCACTGGGTCACTCATTCCAGCGGTGGGTCGCTCGTGCTGGCGGTGGGTCGCTCATCCCAGCACTGGGTCGCTCGTCCCGGCAGTGGGTCACTCGTGCCAGCGGTGGGTCGCTCGTGCCGGCGCTGGGTCGCTCGTCCCGGCAGTGGGTCACTCGTGCCAGCGGTGGGTCGCTCGTGCTGGCGGTGGGTCGCTCATCCCGGCAGTGGGTCGCTCATCCCGGCAGTGGGTCGCTCATCCCGGCAGTGGGTCGCTCATCCCGGCAGTGGGTCGCTCATCCCGGCAGTGGGTCGCTCATCCCGGCAGTGGGTCGCTCATCCCGGCAGTGGGTCGCTCATCCCGGCAGTGGGTCGCTCATCCCGGCAGTGGGTCGCTCATCCCGGCAGTGGGTCGCTCATCCCGGCAGTGGGTCGCTCATCCCGGCAGTGGGTCGCTCATCCCGGCAGTGGGTCGCTCATCCCGGCAGTGGGTCGCTCATCCCGGCAGTGGGTCGCTCATCCCGGCAGTGGGTCGCTCATCCCGGCGCTGGGTCGCTCGTGCCGGCAGCTGCTTTCCCAGCATGTGCAGAAAAACCCCAGGAAAGCATCAGGCTCCTGCTTGCCGGCCAGGCCAGGTGCCACCCCTCGTCCTCGAGCTCCCTCGAAACCTGCTGCCACTCCAAACCCTTGCGTCCCGGGGGGGGATTTTAGGTAATCACAGCCTGATTTTAACGATCCGAAGCTGATCCACAGGAGGAAAGGGGGGAAATGACCCTCAGGAGTCGCTTAGGATGGGCGGTGATTTTTTTTGTTGTCAACCATTACCCGCATCTGATTTCTACAATTCTGGCGTGGAAAACCCATCCCCGACGCGCTTGGGCGTCCCAACCTGTTGCTTTTTGCCAGCGTCGGAAAAAACTCGTGCGGGAGAAGGTGAGCAAGGACACAGGTGACACTGCAAAGCTGCGGGACCTGCCTCTGCTGGAATTCCCTTTTGTTCCCGAAACCTGCCCGTAGAAAGGCTTTCGCCGCCGGGCCCACCGCCGCTTTTGCCGGTAAGAGGAGAAAAAAGACGAGCGAAAAAAGCGAACGGAAAAGCTGGATCCCGTGAAATTTGTCAGACGGCGCCGGCCCCCGGCCCAGAAACGTCCTGCCAAGTCGTTGAGGAATTGCCCGCTTCGCACCGAGCGTTGGCACGGGGGCCGGATCCTCCGCGGCGCCGGATCCTCTGCGCCGGGCCTCCCGTGCCCTCGTTGGATGCGCGATGCGTTGCTGCCTTCGCTCGTTGCCGATTTGCTCTCAGATCAGATGCTGGAGCTCCGCAGCTCTGGGCGGTTTTTAGTTTATTGCAGAAAGTTGGGAAAGCGATTTCGTGCCCGGGTGAGGGCCGGGCGTGCCACGGCCGGGGCGGCGCCGCGTCGGGCCACGGGGCCGAGGATAACCCATCTGCTACACGGGATTAAGTGTTTCAGACCCAGATGGTTAAAAGCTTCAATCGGTTTTTGCAAAGATCCAAACAACCTGTTTTGGGGACTTTCTGCTACCGGGACGCAGCGAGAGAATTTGCAGCCAGGAGGGAATCCCTCTGTCCCGGTGCCCTTGTCGTGTTTCCAGCTGCCACACTGGCCGGGCTCTCCGGCCAGAGCGTGGGAGCATTGGGAAGGAGAGGGGGGAGCGGCAGCCGTCACCAATTCGGCCGCCGGTCAAACAAACGTGAGCCAGCTGTGCCCAGGNGCAGGGGAAGCACGCCGCTGTCTCGTCGGTGTCTGGTGCTTGGCACTCCCCAGGCTCGTCCTCTAAAATGAGAAGAAACAGTGAGGAATTGAGGGAAGACACAGGAGGAAGAGCGTTCCCAGCAGAGTGGCGGAAAAAGCCGCGGAGCCCCGTCCAGCCTCCCGGGGAGTAACTGCGTTCCTTCAAATTGAGCGATGAGTAATTAGCTGAAGTAATTAAAGGTTTAGCAGGAGCTCAGCGGCATAGTTTACATTGCAGCGGTGCCGCGGCCGCTACGCCCTTTTACCTGCAAGAGTCTCACCTTGAGGAGGTGACACGCGCTGCTGAGGAGCGACGTCCCCGCAGGAAATAACGCGGCCGCAGAGGAGCCAGGAGTTTGCAGAGCAGCTCCCGAAAGCACCTGAAATTCTCGTGTTCAAAGCCAACACCCACTCGGTCTTCACGGCGTTCGGGTCACGTAACCTGGTGGCTTGGCTGATGGGGGTGACCTTGCGGAGGGGTGAAATGTGTGGGGTTTTTTGAGGTCGGTGAGGGTGAGGGTTGGTTTGGGAAAGCCAAGCGCCTGGCAGCGCAGCGGGTTGACGGCAGCTTTGTCTGTCGTGTGATTCAGTCCAGCGGGGGGACTGGTGGAACTGCACCATCTAGACGTCAAAGCGGACGAGGCGGTGGGGTAGACCGTGCTCCTTTTGTTGTTCTGATGACCCGTGAATTAATTTTCGGTTTCGCCGCACGCTGAAAACTCTTCCGCTCTCGGGTTGCGAAGCAAACGACCGCAGCTGCCGCGGTTCGTAGAACCTTAGAGGCTTCGTGTTGATGGGACCTTCAGAGATCATCCAGCCTGACTCTCCTCCTGCCGCGGGCAGGGACACCTCCCACCAGAGCAGATTTCTTCAAGGCCTGTCCGTAGAGTCATGGAAGGATTTGAGTAGAAAGGGATCTTCAAAGATGTTCCTGGGCAGGAACATCTTCCGCTAGACCGCGTTGCTCCGAGCTCCATCCAACCTGACCGTGAACCCTTCCCATGCCAGCGCCTCAACAGCTTCTCTCGCCAACCTGCTTCAGAGTCTCACCACCCTCCTAGTTTCAGGAGGAGCAATTAGAATCATCCCTCCCTTGCGCGCTGTTCCCTCTGGGTGGACTTCCTCGTGTCGGCTGGTGCTTGAGGCGCCTTTTCAAGGCGTTAGTCGGATCTCTCTGCCTCTTGTGGGTTTGGTTTGCTCGGGTTTGTTTTTAACTCTTCTGATCCTGTTAGACCTTGTGCGTCCACGGGGCACGCTGAGGTGATCCTCCAGCAGAAGCAGCGCTGGATGTCGAGCCGGCGCACAGATGGCAGAAGGCAAAGGGATGATGAGACTCTTTGTTCCGCTCGTTCTTCTCAATGCCAAAGTGCTCGCAAAGTGAGCCCGGTCCCTTCAGCTCCGCTCTGCCCCTGCCCCGTTACCCGTTTTTCTTTCTCCGTGCCCAGCTGGGGTCAGACCGTGACCTTGATCTGCCTTCACACCGCCGTCGGTTTGTGGTTTGCGCCCACAAACCACTCGTGACG
The DNA here is from genome assembly GCA_013389965.1 of Todus mexicanus. Classification (NCBI taxonomy): domain Eukaryota; kingdom Metazoa; phylum Chordata; class Aves; order Coraciiformes; family Todidae; genus Todus; species Todus mexicanus. Next base: position 13,934 of record WEIS01079359.1, read on the forward strand.
ACGGAGAGGAAGCCGTGCCCGCTGCGGTCGGGTGCTGCGGCTGGCGCGTCTTCGCCGGTATCTCCGTGGGGTGTCAGTGCCGCTGTTTTGAGTGCGAAGCGTAGAAAAGGCTGCGGGCAGAATTGGGTCTCCTTGGGGTCCCCGAGCTGCAACGCTGATGGTTGTTTCCCTTTCTCCTAGGGGCAAACGTCGGACGTCCAACGACGGAGGCCAGCGAGAACTGAAGCGCTGCTGGTACGTACAGGATGGGAACGACGAACTTCACGGCCCCGGTGCCCTGCCTGGCTTGAGAACTGTCACCCCACCTGCCACCGAACCCCCAAGTCACGCCGGGTGCCAGAAACCCGAATCCTCTCGGAAGCGGTTGACTGGGACAGGATGTGTGGACGATGATGATGGCAAGAAAGCAAGATGTCCGCATTCCCACCTATAACATTAGCGTGGTGGGATTGTCCGGGACAGAGAAAGAGAAGGGACAGTGCGGCATTGGGAAATCCTGCCTGTGCAACCGCTTCGTACGGCCCAGCGCGGATGAGTTTCATTTGGACCACACTTCGGTTCTCAGCACCAGTGACTTTGGGGGAAGGGTGGTCAACAATGACCATTTCCTCTACTGGGGGGAAGTTGCGCGTTCGCTGGAGGACTGCGTCGAATGTAAAATGCACGTCGTGGAGCAGACGGAGTTTATCGACGACCAGACCTTTCAGCCTCACCGCAGCACGGCCCTGCAGCCCTACATCAAGAGGGCTGCGGCGACCAAACTGGCGTCGGCTGAAAAGCTCATGTACTTTTGCACTGATCAGCTCGGGCTGGAGCAGGACTTTGAACAAAAACAGATGCCGGATGGAAAGCTGCTGGTGGATGGCTTTCTTCTCTGCATCGACGTTAGCAGGGGGATGAACAGGAACTTCGACGATCAGCTCAAGTTCGTGTCGAACCTTTACAATCAGCTAGCGAAAACGAAAAAGCCCATCGTGGTGGTCCTGACGAAGTGCGACGAAGGCGTGGAGCGGTACATTAGGGATGCACATACTTTTGCCTTAAGCAAAAAGAACCTCCAGGTCGTAGAGACGTCGGCGAGATCCAACGTGAACGTCGACTTGGCTTTCAGCACCTTAGTGCAGCTGATCGATAAAAGCCGGGGCAAGACTAAAATCATCCCTTACTTCGAAGCTTTGAAACAGCAAAGCCAACAGATCGCTGCTGCTAAAGACAAGTACGAGTGGCTGGTCAGCCGCATCGTCAAGAACCACAACGAGACGTGGACGAACGTGAGCCGCAAGATGCAGTCCTCCTCCGAGTACCAGGATTACGTCTACCTGGAAGGGACGCAGAAAGCCAAAAAGCTGTTCCTGCAGCACGTCCACCGCCTCAAGCAGGAGCACATCGAGCGCCGGCGGAAGATGTATCTCGCCCTGCTCCCGCAGGCGTTCGAAGCCCTCATCCCAGACCTGGACGAAATCGACCACCTGAGCTGCATCAAAGTGGAGAAGCTCTTGGAGACGAAGCCGGACTTTCTGAAATGGTTCATCGTCCTGGAAGAGACGCCCTGGGATGCCACGAGCCACATCGACAACATGGAGAACGAGCGCATTCCCTTCGACCTGATGGAGACCCAGCCTGCGGAGCAGCTCTACGAAGCTCACTTGGAAAAGCTGAGGAACGAGAGGAAAAGGGCCGAAATGAGAAGAGCTTTCAAAGAAAACCTGGAGACTTCCCCTTTCATCACGCCCGGGAAGCCCTGGGAGGAGGCGCGCAGCTTCATCATGAACGAGGATTTTTACATGTGGCTGGAGGAGTCTATTTACATGGATATCTACAGCAAGCACCAAAAACAGATCATAGAAAAGGCCAAGGAGGAGTTTCAGGAGCTGCTCTTGGAGTACTCGGAGCTGTTTTACGAGCTGGAGCTCGACGCGAAGCCCAGCAAGGAGAAGATGGGCGTCATTCAGGACGTCCTGGGTGAAGAGCAACGGTTCAAAGCTCTGCAGAAGCTGCAGGCGGAGCGGGACGCCCTGATTCTGAAGCACATCCACTTCGTGTACCACCCGACGAAGGAGACGTGTCCAAGCTGCCCGGTGTGCGTCGACTCTAAAATCGAGCACCTGATCAGCTCCTGCTTCATCAGGCCCTCTGAACGCAACCAGAAGAATTTGCTTTCGGACCCCAACATCGACAGGATCAACCTGGTGATTCTCGGCAAGGACGGTCTGGCGCGCGAGCTGGCCAACGAGATCCGGGCGCTCTGCACCAACGACGACAAGTACGTGATCGAAGGTAAGATGTACGAGCTGTCCCTGAGGCCGATCGAGGGCAACGTCCGGCTCCCCGTTAACTCCTTCCAGACGCCCACCTTCCAGCCTCACGGTTGCCTCTGCCTTTACAACTCGAAGGAGTCGCTGTCCTACGTGGTGGAGAGCATTGAGAAGAGCAGAGAGTCGACCATCGGCAGGAGGGACAATCACTTGGTTCACCTCCCGCTGACGCTCATCCTCGTTAACAAGAGGGGGGACACCAGCGGCGAGACGCTGCACAGCTTGATCCAGCAAGGCCAGCAGATCGCCAGCAAGCTGCAGTGCGTCTTCCTGGACCCCGCGTCTGCCGGCATCGGGTACGGCCGCAACATCAACGAGAAGCAGATCAGCCAGGTTTTGAAAGGGCTGCTAGACTCGAAGCGCAACTTAAACCTCGTCAGCTCCACCTCCAGCATCAAAGACCTGGCGGACGTCGACCTGCGGATCGTCATGTGCTTGATGTGCGGAGATCCCTTCAACGCGGACGACATCCTCTTACCCATCCTGCAGTCGCAGACCTACCGGCCGTCGCAGTGTGGCAACAGCAGCTCCGTCCTCCTCGAGTTATCCATCGGGCCGCACAAGAGGCGCGTGGAGCTCTCCCTCCTTTCCTACCATTCCTCCTTCAGCGTTCGGAAAAGTCGGCTCGTCCACGGATACATCGTCTTTTACTCGGCGAAGCGCAAGGCGTCGCTGGCCATGCTACGTGCCTTTCTCTGCGAGGTGCAGGACATCATCCCCATCCAGGTCGTGGCGCTCACGGACGGCTCCATCGACATCCTGGACAACGACTTGAGCAGAGAGCAGCTCGGCGAGGGCGAGGAGATCGCCCAGGAGATCGACGGCAAGTTCACCGCGATACCTTGCAGCCAGCCGCAGCACAAGCTGGAGATTTTCCACTCCTTCTTTAAAGACGTGGTGGAGAAAAAAAACATCATCGAAGCCACGCACATGTACGACAACGTGGCCGAAGCCTGCAGCACCACGGAGGAGGTGTTCAACTCGCCTCGAGCGGGCTCCCCGCTCTGCAACTCCAACCTGCAGGACTCGGAGGAGGACACCGAGCCCCCCAGCTACAGCCCGTTCCGAGAGGACACGTCTCTGCCCGCCCTGCCCAAAGACCACTCGAAGCTTTCGATGGAGCTGGAGGGGAACGACGGCTTGTCTTTCATTTCCGTCATGAGCACTTTTGAAAGCAAGCTGAACAACAAAGTACCTCCTCCGGTGAAACCAAAGCCCCCCGTGCATATTGACATTACGAAGGGGGACCTGTCGTATTTGGAGCAGGGCCACCGGGACGGGCAGAGGAAATCGGTGTCTTCTAGCAGCTGGTTGCCCGCCGACTGCTTCGACCCTTCCGATTACGCCGAGCCCATGGACGCCGTGGTCAAACCCAGGAACGAAGAGGAGAACATCTACTCCGTGCCTCACGACAGCACCCAGGGCAAGATCATCACCATCCGAAACATTAACAAGACCCAGTCGAACGGCAGCGGCAACGGCTCCGACAGCGAGATGGACACCAGCTCCCTGGAGCGGGGCCGCAAGGTCTCGGTCGTTAGCAAGCCCGTGCTCTACCGGACGCGCTGCACGAGGCTGGGCAGGTTTGCCAGCTACCGGACCAGCTTCAGCGTCGGAAGCGACGACGAGCTGGGACCCATTCGGAAGAAAGAGGAGGACCAGAGTTCCCAGGGGTATAAAGGCGATAACGCCGTCATCCCCTACGAATCGGCCGACGGGGAAGATCCCAGGAGGAGGAACATCCTGCGCAGCCTGAGGAGGACCACAAAGGTAGGCTGGGGCTTTGTGCCCCTCGGCGGTGGGACGCGCGGGGGAGAGGTTGAGGCGTGCAGCCTGAACGAGGGCGGGAGCTCCTGCTGCCGTGTCCACAACGTGGTTTCCAGGAACTTGGGAGCAGGGCGAGAGCAGAACCTCTTCATTTTTTACCTCTTCATTTTTCACTGTGCGTTAACGCGGCGCTGGCCTGGACCGCGTGAACCCGCGGGCCTCCAGCAAAATCCCTTCCGCCGTTCCCACCGCGGGCGTTTGGCTCCGACTTCTGAGAAAGCTCTTTCTGCGCTCAGGAGTTGGGAGGTTTGAGGTGCAGTTAACTGAAACGCGGGCGCTCCGTCCGCCCTGGCGATGCTCTGCCGTGGATGAACGTAGTAAAGTCGCTGTTAGCGGCCTAGAGTCGTTGAGAGAAACGGGGTGAAGCTGCTTGTGTCAAACCAGAGAAGACCCTGGTGAGCTGAGGACGCATCTACGCTGTTGCCCGTTGTTGTCCTTGGGTGGCTCTTCTCAAGGCGGGTCCTGCTGCCAAAGCAGCCTCGAATCCACCAGGCCTTGCTGCCACTCGTGACCGATCTGCTCTTCTAGAGGGTGAAGCTGGTTTTGGATGAGCACCCCGGTGCCAGGGGCCGTGTCGTTGAGTCGGCTTTGAGCTTCTTGGCCAACCGTCCGCGTGTCGATGGCCAGCGGTTGGCCGCCGAAGCCGGGCAGCCCTGAGCGTGACGTGGTGGGCGCGGCGTACACCCAAATGTCCACACAGACATCCCGTCACGTACACCTACACACATCGTACACGTGTACACGCTTACCTACACCTTACACACACGCTACGGACACATCCGGGTGCGCGCATTGTGTGGACGTGCACGTATACACACGCGGGAGGAACACACACTTCTGCATGTCATAGAATCATAGAATCATAGAATATTTAAGGCTGGAAAAGAGCTCTGCGCTCATCGAGTCCAGCCTGTGACCTACCACCACCACAACCCAGCTAAACCCTGCCGCTCAGTGCAGCATCCAGGCTTTTTTTGAACGATATATCTACACACGCGTGCTTCACGCCCGCACACGCTTGCACACACGTGCGTAGTCTTACACGTACGTAAGTGCACGTGCATTTATCCACGCACATTCTATACGCCGCAAAAAAAAAGGGGTTCGAGGCTCCCCCCCACACCAAAAAAAAGGTGGTTTGAATCTCCCTGGAACAGCCACAGAGGCAGAAGCTGCCGTGACGGTGCCAGACGCCAGCTCCTGTGGCTTGGGACATGGGAGGGACACGGCACACAGGAGGGACATGGGACGCGTGAGGCACACGGGACACGGAAGGGGCACAGGACACATGAGGGACACGAGACACGGGTGGGACACAGGAGGGACACGAGACACGGAAGGGGCACAGGACACATGAGGGACACGAGACACGGGTGGGACACAGGAGGGACACGAGACACGGAAGGGGCACAGGACACGTGAGGGTCACGGGCCACAGGAGGGCCACGGGAGGGCCACGGGACACGGGAGGGGCGCGGGAGGGACACGAGACACGGGAGGGGCGCGGAACACACGAGGGTCACAGGTTGTGCCTTTGCCAGGAGGAGGCTTGGCCGATGGGACAGCGGCTTTTGGGTTCATACCTGACCCGACACGGTTTGAGGTGTCCAGGTGTCATCTTGCGTCGTCGCCTTCCCCGAGGGAGGCGGCCGCTGCTGCCGGCAGTGCCGGGCGTTTTTGTTGTGTCCCTTTCAATTTGGAGGATTTATTTTGAAGTCGGGGTCCTGTCTCGGCTCTGCCGCTGGCAGCAGGGAGGGGTGGGGGCAGGTGCCACCTCGCCTGGGCCGGAGCAGTGTTTGGGTCTCCACCTTGGCGTTGGTGACGCGTTGCGGGGTTTATTTGCTCGTAGTAGCAGCAAAGTTCTGATCATCCCGTTCCAGCCCCGCCGCCGGGGGCCGGGACACCTCCCACTTTAGACCCCGTCGCTCAGAGCCCTCTCCAGCCTGGCCTGGAGCGCTTCCCACAATGAGGCATCCCCGGCTTGTCTGGGCAGCCCGTCCCAGCATCTCGCCACCCTCCACACCGGACACCTGGTGGCACCTTGTTGGCTCGTGATCGGTTTGGTGTCCACCGAGACCTGCCCCCGCCAGGTCCTTCTCTGCTGAGCTGCTTTCCAGCCAGGTGGCCCCGAGTGGGGACTGGTGCCTGGGGTCATTCCTCCCCGGGGCCAGGACTTTGCGCTTCTCCTTGTAGAACTTGATGAGGTTTCCGTCAGCCCGTTTCTCCGGCACGTTGAGGTCCCTCTGGGTGGCAGCGTGACCCTCTGGGGGATCAGCTGCTCCTCCCACTTCGGTGTCACCTGCAAACTCGCCGAGGGTACATCGGCCCCATCATCCAGATCAGGAGTGAAGGTGTTTTAATTGCTCGAACTTGTCCAGAGAAGGGCAACGAGGATGGGGAAGGGGCT
>WEIS01079366.1:0-26508 GCA_013389965.1 Todus mexicanus
CACCTGGCTGCAACTTCCTTTCAGCAAGTCGTTGTGCGTAAGGTCTCCCTCGAGCCTCTTTTTCTCCAGGTTGAACAACCCCAGATCCCTCAGCTGCTTCTCACCAAACTTGTGCTCTAGACCCTTCCCCAGAAAATGAATATTTTGAGACTGAAGCTTGAGGCTACTTTACTTTTTTAGTTATTACTGCCAGTGTTTCTCTATATGTTTGCACAATGGGAATATAAAATCGCCTTATGTGCAGATAACTGGATTTTTTCCCCACCTTTCCTTACATAGCAGACTCTATACAAAGCCTTACCAAGGAGTGTACATACAAGACTCTGCATGCTGCAAGATTCTGACAATACGAGACCTTCACTCCTTTGTAGCAAGTCTTGCTGCTGCAGAGGGGAAGGGCAAGCAGTAAGCTCCAGCAGAAGACAGGATGAGATGAGCCATAGGAGGAAATGAGTCATAGCCCAAGGGTAGTGAAGGGAGTTCACAAGACAAGAGGTTGCAAAAATCAAAGCCTGACATCCTACTGGGGCATCCTCAAGAGGAGGAGATGCAAGCTGGGGTCAAACATACCACAGGACGAGGAGAACCCAGTGCCATCACGCCACTGATGTTCGGATGCATTTTGAGCAATAAAAAGGGCTGCTTAGGTCTTAGAGCTTAAATTCCTCAGATTCCGTCTTTCTGCCTCATCTTTCAATGTTTCTCAGTGAAGGGGGATGCTTGAAGACTTCTCGATGCCGTTAAAGTATCACAAAAAAAAGTCTGAATAATATTATTTAATCGAACTAAATCATAACACTTAGTTGATGCTGGTTTGATTCCCAGTGGGATTAGTTGAAACAAGGGTCTTCATGCACCACTTACAAAGGACTTAAGGGCTGAGGAGAAACAAGCCCATGTATAGCAAACACCATCTTAGGTATGTGCCACCTTGAGGGAACCTGCATAACTGGTAGGACATTTCTAAGCATCCAAGAGTCCAAGAAGACATGAAAAACACTGTAGTGAAGTTTGTTTGGCGAAGTCTAGAAAGGTCTTAACAGACAGCTGCAACTGTGACAGTCAAGGACATAAAACCTGGTACCTCAGGTGAGGATTTCCTAGGTGTGTGGTGTATCTGATGGTTTTTCAGGTGGTTTGCAGAGTCCTGGTTATATGTGGCAGGGAGATGGAGGGGATGGGAGCTCACTGACAGGCAGGAGATTCTCCCCGTAACTGCAGAAGCTCAGGAGTGTCTGAATCATCCCAAATACACTGTTGCTTTATGCTCGGAAATTCAGAGCCAACCCAGAAAGACCATTGAGAACCATCTACCAGCTTTCTGGAAAGAAGAATAAGAAAAAATAAGGGGTGCCAGCACAGTCTCGTTAACAGGTCTGTGCACAGGGACCCATCTCTTCTGCAGAACCAGAGTACGGAAAGGAAGGGTTTGGTTTTGCAGCCCAGGACTGCCATGGTTTCTGCAGGACCATGGGTGAGTCATGCTTCAAGCATCTCTTAAAGATCTAGGCTGTAGCCCTGCCATCAGTAAACAAGCCAGAGCACAGACAGAGGGGAGCAGAGAGCAGCAGGATTTCAGTCAGAGGGAAGAGAATCAACTGTCAGCATACTGACTCCATCAAACCCTGAAAACAGGGCACAAACAAACTTCTCCCCAGAGACCTGTGACCATGAGGGAAGAGCATGGCCATGTGAAGCAAAGAGTGACCTGCTCCCCATATCTGACTACTGCCATGGCTTCTCCAAGACCTCATATTCTTTGGGAGTCCCTTTGGCATTTCCAGCTTAATCAGGGGGTTAGTTTGCCCCGCCTCTGGCGTGTCCTGGCTCCCCAGGGATGATCTCTCTTGGTATGTGAAGCATGTCCCCTGCCTAGAGCTGCAAACCACGTGCTTTGGCAGCAGATGCAGAGGATGTGGAGGAAATGTCTGTGCTGGCATCGTCTGCACAGATACTGACACTGAACCGTTTATTCACCACAAATACCAACATGCTTGCAACAGTGGGTTTGAGTGTAAACCTCTAGTAAAAAGGATCTGGTATCTTCTGACAACAGTGTGCAGTGCTGGCAGAGCTTTCTGGAGTCTTGATTAAAATGATAACAGGTTGTGGTGTCCTGAGTTTTTCAGATTTTTCCCCTACAGAGGGGAAAGGGGATTTTCACAAATGCACACATCTGGACCAGGCTCATGTAAAGCACTGTTAACGCACTTTGTTGTCACAGAAATACTGTCTTTTGGACTCCTTCTAAAACCCACTGGGGGTAGTGGGAAGCCATTATCTGCAGTGAGGTTTGAAGCTGGTCCCTGGCAAGCACAATCGACCACATTTCCTCCAGTTATGCCAAATTCTGGACAGGGGAGGAGTCATTTCCCTAGTGCCTGCAGTAGAGGCTCGGCACTTGTGCTCATGTACTGTTTGCAAAAATCTCCTCAGATCACAGAATCCCAGTATAGTGGGGGTTGGAAGGGATCTCTGGAAATCATATTATTCCACCCCACTGCTCCACAGGATCACGCAGAGCAGGGGGCCCAGGATCACATTGTTCAGCTACAGTTGGAATCTCTCCAGAGACAGACTCCACAACCTCTCTGGGCAGCCTGGGCCAGGCTCCAACACCCTCACACAAGGAAGTTTCTCCTCCTGTTCAGGTGGAATGTCTTGGTTTCCAGTTGGTTCCTGTTGCCCCTTGTCCTGTCGCTGGGCACCACTGACAAGAGGCTGGCCCCATCCTCTTGCTCTCCAGAGGCCCTTTAGCTATTGATAAGCATTGATCAGATCCCCTCTCAGGTTGCTCTTCTCCAGCTAAACAGCCCCAGGGCTCTCAGTCTTTCCTGGTCACAGAGATGCTCCAGTCTCCAAAACATCTTCAGACCCTCCACTGGACACCTTCCAGTAGTTCCTTGTCTCTCTTAAACTGGGGAGCCCAGAACTGGACACAGGACTCCTGATGTGGCCTCCCTGGGGCAGAGTAGAGGGGGAGAAGAACCTCCCTCGGCCTGCTGGCCACTCTCTTCTGAATGCCCCCCAGGAGACCATTGGCCTTCTTGGCTACGAGGCCTCATTGCTGGCTGAGTTTGTGTCCCACTTTCAGGGTCTTACGGCAGGGAAAGCTTATTTTCTCACTTGAGGACATTTTTTTTTGCCACATTTAATAATTACATATTAATTCTTCAGATTATTGCTCCACCCTGAAGCTGCTGTACCACTGGCCTGGGGCCTCTCAGGAGCAGAGCAGGACAGATTTGTCATCTCTCCGGCAGTGAGTCACAGCAGAGGCATGAGGGTAGCAGAAGGCACGGGGTGAGGGTGTGATCCGCCTCCCAGCATGGACTCCTTAGGTTTGACCCTGATCCTCTGCCCTTTGCCTTGGGAATCAGGAAGTAGCCTGTGAGCCTTGGGTTCTGGGAATGGGGCAGGGGATCCTGCTGGTGTTGGGGAGGGAGGAGAGGACACTGATACCACAAGCTGGGGCTGCCAGGCTGGTTTTGGCAGGACAAGCCTGCACAAGGTGTGGCTGTCCTGGGTCATGGCAAGTTGCTTTGCACCAAATAAACACGTTTCCTCAAGTGGAGAACTTCCTCTCAGATGTTACTGCTTTGCTGCCCCATGGTGACCTGAAAGGCATTGGATTTTGAAATGTTTGAGGTCATATACTGAAAATGAGTTCCTGCAGAGCCACCAGGCACTTGTGATCCACCTGCATTTGCTACGGTTGCTGTGTATCTATAGAGTTCCTTTTGCCCACACCTGGGATGGCAAAGGGCACCTGGACACCCACACAGAGCTTTCAGATGGTCACTGCCCAGAGGCAGCAGAGCATCACCTCTGCTGATGGGGCTGGCTAGCTCCAACACCCTCCCTTGGAGGAGCAGCACATTCCTCTGGGTATAAATGACAGATTTGGGGGTTTGTGATGCGCTCGGGACTCTGTTACCTCTCACAATGATTTGCACATCAGCTGGATTCAGGTTGTACTGGGTTGCTCTACCAAGCAGTTTCATTGCAAACAAAGTCCTCTTCATGCTTGCACTGATGCCTGGTCCCAAACATGCAGGGAAACAGGTCTTGCTGCAAGGCAGGGCCACCACACCACTGGTCTGAGGACAAACATGGAACTAATGAACAGCTTAGAATCATAGAATCATTCTGTTTAGAAAAGACTTTCAAAATAATCAAATCCAACCATTAACCCAGTACTGCCAGTCCACCACTAAACCATGTCCCTCAGCATCACATCTACAATGTATGAAAAATGCTGAAAATATAGGACAACCACTCCCAAGGGTGAGTGGTGTGTGCTGAGAGGAAGTCATCCATACTTTGGCCCCATTAATATAACTGAAAATGTCAGTTTTCAGAGGAGTGTGAGCAAGATGAGGAGCTGCCATGAGCAGGGATCTCCCTGAGCGATGCACCACAGCAGCTGTCACCCTGTCACCGCTGCTTGCCTGCTCAGGGGAAACAGTGGTTTGTATTATTGCGCTATTTTGCAGCTACCAAACAGCTGCAATTGGCTACTGAGGCAGGAGTGATCTGTTTAGCACATCGTGGAACAAACAGAAGGTGAGGGGTTTGGTTTTGCCTGCATTGAACCAAATGATAAGCCAAGCTGCGCCAAGGGCTGTGGTCCCATTCCCAGGTGCTTACTTATATCTGGTTCTGCTCATTGTTGGTTCAATTTGCTTTCTTTTTTGGTTATGAAAGAGGAATATTGCCTTCAAAATAGCACAGTTTCTTTTTCCAGTTTCCTATTTTCTCACATTTCAGAAAGAGGAAAGAATTTTCTGCAAAGAAGTGTTGCAATTTTCTGTAAAATGTTTCTGCACCATCCTATACTTGCTTTAACATCCTTTCTATTGTTTTGACTGTAACTTGTTTTTCTTAAAAGGCGGGAAGTATAGAACTAATGTAAGAAGAGGCCTGTGAGACTTAGTCCTGGAGAGAGCATATGGTCATCAGTGATGAAGAGGAGCTTCAACCATACAACTGAGAAAACATTTGATCGCAGAAGTAAAGGCAAAGCCTTAGATGGCTGTAATGGATTCAGGGACGTACTGCTGTACGCAGAGCTGTTTTTGGAAGATGTGGTTATTAATATTAATGCAGCTTTTAATGTGTTAGTCTCACTTTCAGATGAGGCACTACTCAATTGCATTAAGTACAGGATGAACCAGACGCTAGCAAGGCTGCTAAATGCACAACATCCGCTAACCCTGATTAAGCCAGCCTGCAATTACTGAGCAACATGATGCTCTCCTGAGGAACAGCATTGTCCGCTCTTATCCCTGTTTCCAGACATTTCACAGAATCAAAGAATTGTAGAACCATGGAATGGTTTGGGTTCAAAAGGACCTTTCAAGGTCACCTAGTCCAACTCCCCTGCACTGAGCAAGGACATCTGCAACTAGAGCAGGTTGCTCAGAGCCCCAGCCAACCTCTCCTACTATGGTGCCAGGGATGGGGCACCAACCACCTCTCTGGGTGACCTGGGCCAGGGTCTCACCACTCTCAGCATCAAGAATTTCCTCCGTCTCTCTAGTTTAAATCTTCCTCTTTTCGTTTAATACCATCAACCTTTGTGCTGTCTCAACAGGCCCTGCTAAAAAGTCCATCTCTAACTTTCTGACAGGCCCCTTGAAATACTGGATGGCCACAATATGATGCAGCTGTGATTGGCAAATTATCTGACAACTTTTTTTCTAACTGTGGAGTATAATTAATAAATCATTTGCACGTGTATATGTTTAAAATGCACATATCACTGTACACATGCATGCGTCCACATGCTAATGCATCCTGCAGACATAATTATGCAACTATGCATGAGTGCCTGCTTAGATGAAAACCACAGCAAGCTTTCTCCTGGCTGTCACACCGGAGAGGACAAAGCTACACAATAACTTCTCTTCATTATCGATAAAGACCCCTTTTTAAGCTCAATCATCCAATGAAAAATGTGGTGTGACTTAACCCACTACCAGCACCTGGTGTGGCCTTGGACATTCCCCACTCCTCCTGAGCTTCATTTTACACACAGCAAATGCAACAGCCTCTCCCAGGAAGGCGAACAAATCCCTGTCTGCCATGGCAGGGGCTGTATTGTCGTAGAAACAGTGGATGTGTTGCAACTCATGAGCACAGCCAGAGTCCAGCACTATAATTTCCCTCTCTCTCAACAGGAAGTTCTTGTTTGCCAGAGTGTTCTTCACAACCTGTCACAAGTGCAGAGGGAGATACTGTGGAAGTACTCTTGTAATTACCGACATTTGTTTCACAGGCAGCTGTTGAAGATATATGAGAAGGAGCACCACTGTCCAGCCAGCACAGCACCGGGGAGGAGTTTTCAAAAGAAGAACCCTAAAAGATATTTAGCAGGGTTGGAAAAAGAGCATTTTGTGCTGTCTAACACCAGCAGTGTCCAGTACTCTCCCAGCAGCATGTTCCTATAGGGGCCCAAGGAACAGCTGCATAAATGACTGTCTTTTGCAGTGTTAGAAGTCACAGCCCTCGCGTGCTGCTTGTGTCACCAGTAGCTACAGGTAACATCCAACTACAGGGCTGTGCTGTGGCTGCCCCTGATGAATCATAGAACACCAGGTTGGAAGGGACTTCAAGGATCATCTAGTCCAATCTTTTAACAAGGGCTGATCATAGGCAGGTGAAGGAGATATTCTTCTGCCTTTCTTGGCCCTAGAGGCTCTCCAAAGTTTCAATCAAAATTCTTAGTACTTTGTTGTGTAAGTTCAGTGTGAATTAATTCTTTCAGTGCTGTTTTGCTTTTAATTGTTATTCTTTCATCTTCAGTCACTAGTCTTTCATTTTACCTGGAAATCATGGGAATTCTGGTTAGTGATACAGCTAACTACATCATACACAAAATAGTTGCAAGACAGACATGCACGTAGGTAGGTATGAATGTATACATATATATACATACCAAATATAAAGTAATTCAGTGTTGGCTTTACTTTTGCTTTTGGATTAGTCATAAACTACACTTTGATCTGCCTGGGGCTTCTCTAGCCCTAGTTGCAAGTGTAGCTGGGCTTGGATAAGACAGAAAAAAAATAAAACTAAAAAAAAAAAAAAGGAAAGACAGTGAAAAAAAAGCAAACATAAAACAAAATAAAAAAAGAGACATGGTGTGATGAAAAACTTCTTTGTTGTCCTAGGATGACTCATTGAGCGTCACCCACACAAATGATTTACTGCACTTTTGCAAACCAATACAAACTATTTTTACTTTGTTTTACAGGATAAATTTTAGAAAACCACAGCTGTTTTTCATATCCCTGCCCCTGTGAAGTCTCTAATACTACTGAGAATCAGGATTAATTTAATCTGAAGAAGAGCTTTGTCCTGAGGAGACCATCCTGCACCTTGATGAGGAGGGGTGAGTGTAGCTTCGTGCTGGAGGGAATGCTGTTGTTTCTGTGGCAAATAGAGATTAAGTGAGAAAAAAATCCAAGAAGTACATGATACAAGATGTACGTGATTGTAAGATACAGTATTGACACAAATAAAAACATCTTGCAAAATTCTCCATGTTGAAAATGCAAACTGTACTTAAAATGTATGTGTTTTATTTAATTCCCATGATTTTGTAACTTTTAAAACTTTCTAGTGTATGAAGACTTTAAAGTTTACTTCTGAACACACAGATTTATTGGTTTGGGTCTCACCTCGCTCAGAGCTCTACCAAGTTTTCCTTATCTGCAGACTAAGCTAAGCCTACAGTTTCAGAATCTGAGAGAAATGGCATTACCATTTTCACACATACAAATCTTCTTTCAGCAGAGTTCTGCTGGGTTTATAAAAATCAGAACTGTTTAGGACATAAATTTTTCTGTAATTTTGCAATTCAGATTACACTTGAGGGAATATAGATCATCTCAGGGAAGTTCTCTTCAGATAAACCCAGCGGACAGAATGAGCTGCAGGTTTGCCACTCCCACATAGCTGTAATGTTTGACATTCACTTGGGCAACACCCAGCTGGCCATGCCATGCTTCCTTCTGAAACTCACTTCAGAGTCAAAACCTCTTACTGCTTGTAGTCTGCCAGAGGAATGCCTGTGATGTGCTGGAGGCTGAATTTATGCTGAAACAGAACAATTATTAGAAGCACAAATTACTAAACTGTTTACAAATCAACAGCTACAACTACCGTGGGGATACAGTGGTCTCACCTTCGCTGTCTTGAATGCCTGTTGACTCCTAAAACTGGCAGCACTGCTTGGCTTCCTCGGCAGAAATTGGCTGTGGAAAAAAGAGAGGACCAAACACAAGAAAGCACAGGAAAGACATGGACTTGTTGGGATGGCGCCAGAAGAGGCCACAACAATGCCCTGAGGCCTGGAACCCCTCTTCTGTGAGGACAGGCTGAGAGAGTTGGGGTTTTCAGACTGGAAAACAGAAGGCTTCCGGGAGGCCTTCTCATGGCCTTGCAGTACAGAAAGAGTACACCTATCAGAAAGATGGGGACAGGCTTTTGAGCAGGACCTGATGGGACAGGACAAGGAGTGATGGGTTTAAATTAAAAGAGGAAGATTTAAACTAGAGAGAAGGGAGACATTTTTAACACTGAGAGTGGTGAGACCCTGGCCCAGGTCACCCAGAGAGGTGGTCGATGCTCCATCCCTGGCACCATTGCAGGTGAGGTTGGTCGGGGCTCTGAGCAACCTGCTCTAGTTGCAGATGTCCCTGCTCAGTGCAGGAGGGTTGGACTAGATGACCCTGAAAGATCCCTTCCAACTCAAACCATTTTGTGGTACTGTGAAACACATGGGGGTGGATGAAGTGATGAAGGCTACAAGACAGTGTTTTTTCACCAATGGCTGCACGTGATAAATTCTGCTGAAGCATTGGGATTTGCTCTATTTCAGTGTAATGAAATAGAATATCTAGATAAATTAGAACTTTTTCACATATCATCCAAATTCAGTGCCAGTAATTATTCAATGTTAATTTCAAACCTGTTTCTTTTTGTTCTGTTTTTTGCTTTCATTAAACCTCAACTCAGCACTTAGACATTTTAAAACAAGAACACCCAAGGAAGACTATAGAATCAACTCTAATTTTCTCTTGGTTGATGTCAAACCTTGAGACTTCTACCTGTGGAATAGAAATTTCCCTCCAGAAGTGGGACGGATTCCAGCAGGAAATCTTCAAACCACACTAAACAAGTAGAGGACATATCATTCATATGATAAAAGAGACCATGTTTAGAACATGCAGAAAAATATGGGTATTGGTATATAAAGAAAAGAAACCTTTCTTTTCAATAGTGAGGATTTTAATTATTGCTTCATAAAGTAAGGATGTTATCAAACCATTTGCTCTTATCAACAAATAGGATTTCCATATGTGAAAATTCCAGTTTCCATTTACTGAACACTTTGTGAATAAAAATAGAAGAAGAAATGAAATTTACTTGTCTATTTTTGTTACTGTTGGTGTATTGAAAGAGGGTGGGACTGCATTCATTAAATAAAAAAAATAATAATTAATCCTGATGGTTTTGGTTTTGGGAGGAAGAGAACAGAATGAAAACTTGTGACAAGTTTCTTGGTAGACCAGAAGAAGAGGGGCAAAGAGATTAAACTACCAACTTGTTTGACTGTTTTTTATACTTCTAGACTTCTTTTAAACTACCCTAGATAAAAATCCAATTACACAACAGATTCTGCACTTTATTTTGTAAATTTGATGAATGACTCATAAGCTTGCAGTGGTACTATTATGCAAGTTATCCTAATAAAATATGTATACTTGGCAAAAATGTCACCCAATCCTGCCAGAATTCTGAACACCTTTTTATTCAGAGACATTTGACGTCAACTGGTGCCCTTTGGAGATGGCATATGGTAGGGAATAATGAGTCTGTGATTCTGAATTCCAGTTTTAGACTCTCAATAACTTGAATTTCAAGTAAATGCCTTCATGAAACATACCTCTAAATGATTACTAAATGCATTAAAAATGTTTTTAAATACTTATTTTCATTACGAGTTTTCACAGTAAAGAAGCTGTGGTCCTGACATGGCCACCTGTGGTTGCTCCAACCAATGTGCATTGAAGAAACCATATATCTGGACTATCCACTGTCTCCTGCATCTGTTTCTGACCAGTCTGGTGCAGAACTCGACGACCGATGTCACATAAAATCTCAGCAGGCTTTAGCGAGTTTGTTCTCTGACGGATGACACAAAGGAATAAGCAGGAAATGCAACAGAAAATGCAAAGTGACTTTGAAATTGCACACCTGTACACTACTGAAAGCTGCAGGAAAAAAAAATAAATCCTGATATTATGTGTCAGGTTGACTTGGATAATTACTTGCAACTCCTCCACTCAAATATCCAAATCTTTACCCAAATTAACAAACTGTTGGAGTGGTGTTCAGACCTGCACTATGAGCCAACTCAGGCACCCATGAGCTGAGACCTGTTCTTCAGGAACAAGTAAGTACCTACTTCTTCATCCCCAGGAAAGGTTTGCTGTCTTTGCATAAAAAAATAATTTAAACTAGTTAAGAATAAATTCGTGCAGAAACTGCAAACAAGCAATGTTTTTTTAAAGTAGTTGCAAACCAGAGTAGCCTTCTAATAGGAACAGCTGTGCCAACCCCTTTCACCCCAAAGCAAGATTTCATAGAATTGCAGAATAGTTTTCATTGGAAGAGACCTTTAAGATCAAGTCTAGCTGCCTGCCACAGCTGCCAGGTCACCACTAAACCATGTCTCTTAGCACCACATCTCCATGGCTTTGAAACCCCTCACGGGATAAGGACTCCACCACCGCCCTGGGCAGCCTGGGCTAGGTTTTGACAACCCTTGTAGGGAAGAAATTGGTCCTAATTTTCCCAACTTTTTCCTTGCAAGGCGGGAGCTGAGTCAGTTTCCAAAACATTGCAGATGCACAGAGCAGCTGCAGGAAGAGGAGTAAATGTCCAAGCAGCTTCTCTCCTTCCTGCAGCTACCCAGGGTCCAAATCTCATCTATATAAACCTAACTCACTATTAAGAGTGTTTAGAACTGACGATGAGCTTCTAGGTCAGCAGAACCCTCAAGATCCAGCATGACACAGACCAACATCACTAAGGATTTCATTTATTGCTGCCTCATTACTGTGCAGCTCCATAGTTTCAATTACTGTCTGCTCCAGTTGCTTTGTCAACAGGCACATAGTAAGAAGAGCGGTGAAGCTCACTGAAGGCGTCCTGAAGCACTGTGTCAGCAGGGAGGGTCCACTGCCTGTAGCTGAGGAATGCAGTACAATCTGTTAGACCTGTTGGAGTGACCCCAGAGGGAACTGCACACAAGAGCTTTCTGTAAAACCCATGTCATAAGCATGGTCCTCATCTCCGTCTCCTATGGAGATCCTTGACTAGATGCACGTTCTCATGAGAGTCCCATGTAGCTGCTTTACACTTCCACAGCCAGATGCAATGCAGAGCTCAGATAATGTGTGAGTACTTAAAATTTTAGGCAGGTGACTGTGTAGTCCCAAAAAGGCTCCTCTCCCCATTGTGCAAAGCCCATCGACACACAGAGTGGAAGTATCTGCTTAATTTGGGTTCTGCAGAACCAGGTGCAGCCCCGTGACCTCAAACTGCATCGGTTTATACGTAGTGTAAACAACAAATAAATGAGACACCATGGGTTGTGTGATTTTACATCACATCGATCCTTATGTCCATGCTCCATCAGTTAGCAAATTCATCACACTAAGGTGGTTCTACATCGGCATTTAAATTCTCCTAGAGGTGTGCATTTACCAAAAACATCGAGGTGTGCCCGACATAAACTCTGGTGATTTTAATTAGTATTAAAATCAACACAGGTTATAATTATTATTAAAATCTCCACAAGTTATGTTGGGGACACCTTCATGGTTTGATCTTTGTCCAAATCTATCTCTGGTTTA
This sequence comes from Todus mexicanus, assembly GCA_013389965.1. Taxonomy (NCBI): domain Eukaryota; kingdom Metazoa; phylum Chordata; class Aves; order Coraciiformes; family Todidae; genus Todus; species Todus mexicanus. Next base: position 11,931 of record WEIS01079366.1, read on the forward strand.
CGTAAAGAAGCCAGAAAGAGGCCTTAGCTACAGAGGTTCACAGAATTTTACTGTCTTTAGATACTGCTCTTAATGGCTGTGTCTTGTTTCTGGTTATTTTAACCTTGAAGGTAGTTCCATCTTTTAGTTTTAAGGGCCTTCCAGTCTTGTTAGCCTGGTCCCAGACCAATTCATCACATGCTTATTCAGCCTGAAAGCTTTTAACTCTGTCTTTCTGAGACGAAGCCAGCAGCAGAATACAAACCCCATACCTATCACAGGCTGAAATGCTTCAGATACTAGCCACGAATCTGCACGGAGCTAATCAGAAAGGAGGAGCAGGGATGCCTTTAGGCAGATGATATGTCTGAACCGTCCTTGCTCAGTGGAGGTTCAAGGCATTCCCCAAGGCCCTGAGGGATTCGCCCTTGCCCGGTAATCCCCTTCTCTCTGTCCAACCCAGTTAGAAGCACTAACTGGGTTTACAGGCTTCCCACTAAGTGACCTAGTCCTGCTGCCCCTTCCTTGGAGGATGCAGGCAGCAGGTGCTTAGGTGGCGAACGCTCCACAGACTTGGACACTTTTGCTTCATCCTGGTGATAGACGTGACTTCCTTGCACATGCCTGTGTTCAGGAATTGTGGCCTCTTCAGAGTAATACAGCCCATCCAACAGCTGTTCCCCCCAGCCAGCCTAAACCTGGGGTACCCCAGCACAGAACACCACAAACACCTCTTCCTTTTACTTCAGACAAGACCTGGGTGAGACAGAGCTGGTGAACTGTGCCAGTCCCTGCACACAACCTCTGCATTTGAGCGTGTGCATGCCTACACACAGCTAGGCACGTATCGCACCTCAAACCCCTTTCACTGGAGCTTGCCTTCATGTTATTAATCACATCGTTCTTAACGCTTCAAGAATATTTGCCACATCACTTCAGTCACCGTTCGTTTCTTTACCCGTACAGCCTCAGAGAACCACTTCTGGTAAAGGATGAATTTTTAATTCCAGCTACAAATCCACATGAGCAGGAGACTTGGCCAAACAGGGCACAGGATTGCACTGTTCCTACTCACACAGGATTTTCCAGCTGTTGATCAGGGTGGTTTGGTTGTGCTTACTCTTTCTTCAGCTTTGACTGACCATCAACCATTCCTCCAGTGGTTTGGAAGAGCCACCAGTACATCCTGGGCAGTTCAGTTCTGTAAAGACACATGGATGGGTACATTCCAGACTCACTCTGAAGGAAACATCAGACCTTGAAACTTTTTCCATTTAATATCAGAATCCCAGCATAGTGGGGACTGGAAGGGACCTCTGGAGATCATCTTGTCCAACCCCCTGCTCCAGCAGGGTCACCAAGAGCAGGGGTCCCAGGATCACATTGTCCAGGTACAGTTGGAATCTCTTCAGAGAGACTCCACAACCTCTCTGGGCAGCCTGAGCCAGGCTGCCAACACCATCACAGCAAAGGATTTTCTCCTCCTGTTCAGGTGGAACCTCCTCGGTTCCAGTTGGTGCTCATTGCCCCTTGTCCTGTCACTGGGCTCCACTGAGAGACTGACCCCATACTCTTGACCTCCAGAAGCCCTTTAGCTACTGATCAGCACTGACAAGATCCCTTCTGAGGTTGCTCTTCTCCAGCTAAACAGCCCTAGGGCTCTCAATCTTTCCTGGTCACAGAGATGCTCCGGTCTCCTCAGCATCTTTCCAGCCTCTGCTGGACCCTCTTCACTAGTTCCTTGTCTCTCTTAAACTGGGGAGCCCAGAACTGGACACAGGACTCCAGATGTGGCCTTGCCTAGGGCAGAGTAGAGGGAGAGGGGAACCTCCCTCAACCTGCTGGCCACTCTTTTGAATGCCTCCCAGGAGACCATTGGCCTTCTTGGCCACAAGTGCTCATCGCTGCCTTGTGGGGAGCTTGTTGTCCACCAGGACTCCCAGGTCCTTCTCTGCAGAACTGCTTTTCAGCAGGTCGCCCCCTTTCCTCCCCTGTACTGGTGCTGGGGAGTATTCCTCACTGGCCATTGCCAAACTCATTAGATTCCCTGCCTTATGCTGAATCTTCTAGATATGAGCACTGACACCACACCGACCCACAGGGTAGGTGGCAGATGGCGAACTCCACTGAGGTCGCTCTCAGGGCAGGATGGCATCCCCAGCCTGCTGTGCCCCTATGGGCCGGGGGCCGGTGGAGGATCCCCAGGCCGGAGCAGCCCCTGGCAGGCACCTCCAACCCAGCTCCAGCCCAGGGGCAACCACGGCAGGGCAGGAGCTGCCCCGGCGCCCACCTCCAGCTTGCGGGTGAGTGTCCAAACCCAGCGCTTTTCCAACGGGGGCGTCTCAGGGACCGACACTCACGAGGAAAATGAAAGCGCCTGTGCATTTATCCCCTCCTCCCACAAAACATACTTCCCCAACTCTCGTCTCTGGGCCCCCCGCTCCTGCCACTGACGCTCGCAGGGCGCCGCCGCCTCCCGCCCCAGCCCCGGCCCCGGCCGCGNATACGGGCCCGGGGCCGCTGGCGGGGGGCGAGGTGCCGGGGAGGCTCCCTCCACTCTCCGGCATCGAGGGGAAGGGGTTTAGTGGTGGCTGGGAGGAAATCAGTGCTGGGTTTAATCGCTGGTGTCGTGGTATTTCAGGTCAGGGGAGAACGTGGCGTTCTCTGGAGGTGCTTCTGTAGCCCCTCTGCAGCCTTTCTGCGCTGGAAAACGGGCTTTTTCTGGTGCTCTTGGCTGTTTTTGTCATCTCCTGAGTAACGCAAGCTCGCTAGCTGACGAAACCTTACCGCTCGGTCAAAGCGTGGAGATTTGCGACATCAGGCAGAACTTGTAAGGGGTTGTTTCTGCTTTGGACCAAGCTCCACCGTGCGCCTTTTTCTAGAAGCATGCTCTTAACTGCACGTAGGTGGTGGAAGTGCCAAGAATAGTCACGGTTTGCTAGGTCCTCCCTGAGTAAACCACAGCCCTCTGATGGGTCCCTGTGGTTTGGCTGGACTTAGGTCGCTGCTCGTTACTCTGAAGAACCTGCAGCTGCTTTGAAAAGTCTGCCTTATAGTTTATTAGTCATATGAGGAAACAGTTGGTCTCTCTATGGAATAGTGAAAAAAAGTTTGCCTTTTGTTGAAGTTTTATAGAAAGTATACATTGTGGAAGGTAACCGTCACAGAAGACACCACTTTAATGGTAGATGACATCTGTTGAATTTAAAACTGTACTTTTAAATTGCTCCGACTAGCTTGGAGCCATGTTTATTTATGTTTTCAAGTGTGACTTCTTGTGTACTGTCAAATCCATGACTGTGTGATGGAGATACACAGTCACAAGAAGGAAGGTTTGGGAATGTTTACATTAAGTGATGGCCTCAGTAGTCCTGGATCACTGAATGCAGGGTAAGAAAAGACACTAATACAATGCGACTACCTCTGATCAGGAAACTGCTTCTCAACATACCCCATCAGAAACTCATGGTTACAGTTGTTGCCACCAGAATAGGACCTGCAGGCCTCTCTTGTGCCATGCACATGTTATCACCCAGGGCAGTTTCTGGGTGGAGGACCTCATGGTCTAAAGGACGATTTAAGTGAAGCAGGAGAAGTGAGACAGAGGAGTAGGCACAAAAGAGATTTCCTGGTTGCTCTACCAAGGTTTTTACTGGCTGGTGTGTTTGAAGATGAAGGGGATGGTTGTAAGAAGAATCCAGGTTTCACTGTTCTGTTCCTCACGTGGCTTGACTGTAGTTTCCCTGACACCTCTTTCAGTCTGGCAGTTTTCTGAGCAACGTCAAAAGATCTCTGTCCTCTTCCCAATGTCAATGGAAAACAAAGGTCAGATTCCCATCTGCATAAAATGATATGTCTCCTTTAATATCTATATTGAAACATTGGTTGACTTAAGCTGGAAATCTTGCAGGGAGACGTCCCTTCTCCCCCAGTCACTCACTGCTGTCCTCTGAGACGCTTTGCTTTGAACCAAAGGCTTGTTAATGCTGATGGGGCTCCTAAGGTTAGAAGGAACTTCATGGAGCAAAGCCTTTAGTTAATACCTGTTTTTTGCAAGCACACAGGCTGAAGATGCAGTTGTATATTCAGTTGTTGGTATTTTGCTCTGTGCTTCTCATCTAGGGCAGTTACTTTCAGTTTATGAATGCTCCTTGAGTCAGAAGGTAAAGGCGTGTCTCTCAAACAATAGTGTCTTGACATTTTTGTGCACTGTAGAACAGGATGAAGATCTTGGGGGAAATTTTCTTGTTCATACTTGTGTATGTTGTGAACATGTCAGTATGAATGGGAATGTGTGTTCTGGTAAGTAAAGCTGGAAAATATTTTGAGCCAACTTAATGACTGTAAGGAATTGTCATTTGCTCATTAGTTAAACCAGAAATGTAACTTCAACTGTACGGCTGCAGTTTGTGTGACAGAGCAGGAGCTGCTCTGGTGCCCTGGCTTGGTTATGGGTATGGACATTTTTGAAACAGGGTCCCTTCTCATGTCTTCAGCACCAGCTGTTTGGGGAACCAACACAGTTTTCTCAGAAGGAGTACGAGATAGGTGTGCTTTCCAAGGCTATGGCCTCAGGTTGTCAGGCTTTCAAGTGAGGTAGTACTTCTATAGGCTGTTTTATTATCCAACACCAGGAAGTATCTGCACTTAGTATGTACCCAGTGTGTGTCTCCAACTTTGGTCAGGCCATACATACTGCATTTCAGATAAACAGTATTTAACCTTAAAGTCAAAACCTCATAATTATGGCTGCTGTTTGACGCAGCGTTCTGGAGGGAAGGTGGCACACATTTAATCTCTCTCTGACTTCAGTTGTGGGGTGACAAAGTTGTGGTCTTTGTCCTAGTCTGCTCCTCCTCGTCTCTGGCCACTGAAGCCACCCTGGGGTCCCTCCCTCAAGGGACATGGAGTTATTCTGTTGGAAGGGTGGTTGAGGGAATCCTACCGGTCCCCTTGTCCTGCCCTTGCTCTTTCAGCAGCACAGACCTGTCCCTGGCCTTCTGGCTTGGGAATGGGAAAATGGGAGTATGTCAAGGTGGGCAAACCCATAAACCTTGACACCCAGGAGGAGACAACCCAAGCTCCATCCACCAGCTGCAACTCGGTGTGTCCTCCTTTCATAGTCCTGGGACTGGGTGTTCTGTTCATTCTGTGTCCTACCCTTTAAGGGTAGCTTCAGACTAGTGAGAAGGAAGAAATTTTTGACACTGAGGGTGGTGAGACCCTGGTCCGTGTTGTCCAGAGAGTGGTCAATGCCCCATCCTTGGAACCATTCCAGATGAGGTTGGCTGGGGCTCTGAGCAGCCTGGTCTGGTTGGAGATGCCTCTGCTCAGGGCAGGGGAGTTGGACAAGATGACCTTGAAAGGTTGCTTCCCACCCAAATGAGTCTGTGATTCTAAGATGAGGAGGTGGACTCAGGGACGAAGGATAGCACTGTCTTTGGCCCTGGTAAAAGCCTGGCATGCTCAGCACGAACTAGTTAAGGCTCCTGCATTCTGTGACTTGGTTTAGTTAAAGGAAGAAATAAAATAGAATCTGGGCTTTAATTGATGTTGCCGCTTTTAAAGCTATGTCTAAATTTGAAGAAGCAGCTGACTGAAAGCAGTAAAATACATACAATGTATAGGAAGACGTGCTTGCTTTAGTAGTGAAGTGAGCTGGATTCCAGGTAGCACTTGGCTCTGAGAGTGTGGTGCTGCTGAGGGTGTCCCTTCAGGAAGAGAGCTCGGTCTACGCAACAGGTTTTTTGCTGGACAGGAGCTGTGCTGGGCAGTGCTGGCTCTGGACTTGCCTTTTTGCCAGCAAGAGCACAGTCACTGGCGTTGCTTTGTATGTGTGTGGTGTGCTTTTATTGTAGCTGTAAAAAGCACAGATAACTGGGTTAATTGGATCTATACTTAAAGTGCTATTACGGGGCAGTGAATCAGTACATCTTACCTGAAAAGACAATCTGCAAGGCTTGTTTTTCCTTTGAAGAGGCACAACTGGAATATGAGAATAGCATTTTCAATTTTAAAACTTGTCAAGTGTCTTAGTCGCGCCCAAACTCATTTTAGAAACTTGATTCATTAAAGGTTATCTAAACCAATTTTTGAAAGTTTTGTTGTGTACCACCATAATGGAAAGAGATTAGAGATATGCAGGTTTTTTACGTTTAGTTGTATTTGTTCATTCCACTCTAGTATTTTCCCAGCCTGTCTGCCGATATGCTTGAACACATTGCTGTTGAAGATGGTGCAGTGATACATGGATCATTACTTTCTCCCTGTAGCCATGTAAAGAAAAAATTGTAGGAACTCATTACTTCAGTGTGTTAGATTTTACCTCCTACTGCTCAGTCCTCGAAACAGAAGGGAGTAAATCGGTCTCAAATCATCTCCTGTCTTAACAAAACAAACTAGACATGAATCCCGGTTCCCAGATGTCTAGCTGCTGTGTGAAGTTACACTAGCTGAGATATTAAATAATAGCTATAGTATGTTGCCTTTCATATTACTGGTAAAAATTCTTGCTTTTTACTTTTTCTTTTAAAAAAATATTCTGAAGATTAATCAATATGCTTTTGAAAATTATTTTTGGAGGGATCTTATTCACCACTTCCCAGAGGTGCAGAGAGCAGAATATGTGCTGGATGCTGGTGTGCATACTGAACAAACTCTGTCCATTTGTGCATTGCTACACATGGGGAGCAAATGGGATTGCGCACAGGGTTATATGACAACCAGAGGTTTAAAGTGTTGGAGGGCATGAAAAACACAGGTTTGGGGAACCTGGAAGAACTGTATTTCCTAATGTCCACCTGTTCCTGAACTGGTACAGCATTTATTTTTTGTGTATTGGCAGCAGAATTCTAGAAATCGTGGTAACAGCTTTCTTCCAGACAAGGAGAGCTGGACGTAACGAGTATTTTAATGTGTCTGAGGAAAGTTCAGATGATGGACTAGATGCTCTTGCCTGAACATACTGTGTTGGTCTCTTGAAGAGCTGTTCAGTTTCTGCTGAAGCCTGTGGGACTGACAGAGTTTCCAAAGCAATTGTTGGAGAGTGCTGTGCTGGTGAGGAATGAGCGATAAGCTTAGTATCTTCCAGAACTTTTCACAAGAGCTGTCATGTTACATGTACTGACTGCCCTGGAAGTCATGACATTCTGACTGTGATTTCACTTGAGGTTATCCAGAGGGTCATTTGAAAATCCCACCCATTAGTGAGAAAGAAAACTTAAGATGTTCCCTTCTGTCGTATTGTGGTAGGTGAAAGGAATGATACGTGCACTAAGACATTTGGAAATTTCTCTACATAGAAGGTATAATTTTAGATTTTAATAACTACACATCTATTTTCTCTTCTTGCAGCACGGTGACAAGAAGGAAAGTGCAGCTTCTTCCAAATCAGGAGAGAAAAACGTGGAAGTGGCAGAGGTAAATGCAAATATTTGCACATATTAAGAAGTAAAGTTGACAGTGAATTTCCTCTGTACAGATTTTTGCCTTTTGATTACAAAGTGGTAGTCTTCCAAGGATCAGCTGGTGACTGTAGTCACTCATGATTCATTCCAAGAATGTGTCGTTTTGTCTTGTGCTGCTGAGCACCCTGCTGAAAATATTTGTTTGCTCTGTTCACCCTTTCACAAATACTTGCTGTTGTTGGTGGTGGAAATTATCTCAGTGGATGTGTCTGTTCTGCAGTGTAGGTACACTACAGGACACGTCTGATAGTCCTGTTTTTTCCATTGTCCAGAACTATGACTTTTTGAAAAAAATACTTATTTTTCAAGACACTGCCTCCTCAGGAACTGGTATTTAAAGTTCAAGAGTCCCTGCTGGGTTATAACACGGAGTTTACACAGGCACCTTTATAATCTGAGAACAGCGGCTGTTGTTAACACCAAGAAGCTGTGTGGGTTGAGGGGCAATGTTAGGATCAGTACTTGGAAGGGTCACCTCTCTCCCAGCAGCTCCAAGCCCCGTTGGCCACTTGGAGGTAGGTCCTTGTGTGCCATTGAGAGCCGGGCTGGTATCAATGGTAAAGATAAGGCTCCCGTTTCCCAACAGCGTCTGCTACTGCAGGCAGGAGTGGTGTTTCCCTAGGGAAGGCTGACAGCAAGTTCAGAAAGAGAAGACTTCATAGGAGCATCTGTTGCTTGTTGTCTACTTGTTGGCTTCAAATGTCAGTTGCTGATACAGGGAAGACAGGAATAGGTGTGCCTGGTACTTTGTTCATAGCAGAAGCTATTTGGAAGATAGCTTTGTCTAAGCTGTGGTGCGTGTAACTGCACTGCAAATCAAGGCCAGTGAACACTTTTATTACCATCTTCTGAAGCAGATGATTAAAACCATTACCTTCCTTTCCTGTCCAAGTACCAAGAAAGCCTTATCTAGCCTGGGAACGTGTTCCTCCTTTCCTCTCTACACAGTTCAGTATTTTTCGTAAGTACCATTGTTCTTTTACACATTCCTAGTTTAGTGCCAAGTTCTTTGGCTGCAGGTTGTTGTTCTGAATATAGAAGTGCTGACTTTTTTGTGGAGAGGGTGGGAGTTGAAGCCTGCAGTTTGGGTTTTGGAGTTACTCTTTCTGTCCTCTAACTGAGAAGGTCTGTTTATAGCTGGCAAGTGAAGGTTGTTACTAAATTTGTTGTCCTGATGCTTTTGCTTTTTTGAGTCCTTAAAATACCACCTGTGTGTTTCCGCTTGTGAATTTCCCTTATGCATTGACTTGTTCCATTGGCTTTAGAACACTTAAAAGTGAAAGTAGATCAAAGCACTTTTTCTTAGGTCCATTGAGCAGCATTAACTCCACCATGGTTCACATCTACCTCCAAACCACTCTAATTTTTGTAAGCAGTTGCAGTAGCTGCGCAAAATCTTTCTACATCTTTCCCAAGAGCCTGCAGTGTTACATTTTTGTTTAAAAGTTGGAGATGATTCCTATAGCCTTCAATTTTTAAAGCAGAAGTGTATAATGTATCTGTAGATAGCTGTGGACAACCTTGTCTAGAATGTTGAGTTTGTTCACCTCCCTGCTAGAAAAGGCTTGATATTGTGTTACAAAAATTACAAGGAAGTAAGATGGTCTTTGAAGAGTTTGTATTCATATTTCAGAGAAAATTGTAAAAGCCCGTATGCTTATTGTTGAGCTAAAAATAACAATGAACAACTCTGTCTCTCAAATTTCTTTGGGTATAGAGTCCAGAAGGAGTGAGAGAAGAAAAGTAAAGCTTTGAAAAGTAAAGACAGGAAAGGTCTGACACAAGTTTGAGTATGGGGTGCACATTAACCACATAAGATCTCAAAATGAGTATTGTTAAGGTGTAAAATAGGTTTCTTAAGTCTTTCCTTCTTGAAGACTTAGAAGTAGATTGAAAAAAAAACCAACAACATAGCAGTTGTACTGTGAACAGAAACCTCCATGGTAAGACATGGACTGAGGAGATGAAATGGCTCCGTAAGATTTTTTCCATTTCTAGCATTATAATACAATAAAATAGTGTTTTAAAAGAGTTAGGAGTTACCAGTGTGAGGATAAGCCATGGTTTTGGAGCTACATACAGTCATCATGGGGAGTAGGTGCACTTCATCTGTGGTGTACCAACAGATGTTAGTTGGTAAGATTGTTTCTTCAGGAAGGATTTACTTTGTAAGTTTCCAGTAACTTACTGCTTAACTGATACACAACACTTTCATCCTTAGATCTTTAAGCCTTGCATAAAGGAGGCTAGACACATGATCTGAGTGAACAGAGATGAAATGTGGGAAAGAGGAGGCGATGAAGCACAAAACTGGAGCTGCCTTATTTAAGGTCATCCAACTACTCAGTGCTAGAGAAGAGAACCCAGGTCACCGAGTACCATGGTGGTGCTCACAGCTGTGTGACAAGCAGCATCCTCAACAGCTCAGAGGGGAAGCCACGAGCTCACTGAAAGCAGTAAGCTTTTCCCTCTAATTTGTGGAGTGGGCTTCCCTTCCTGAACGGCATCAGTCATGTCACTGGCAGCTGCAGCTCGTGTCTGCTCCTTGCTTGAAGCTTCATCAATCCATTGTGTTGTGCTGCACTGGTGTGGTGACCCTAAAGTCACACAGCTAGGGCTTGCTGGCTTGCTGGAAGGGTCAGACAGCAGGTGAGGTCAGCAGCTGGTTCCAGCCACCTCCGTTCTGTTTGATGGCTCACCAGCTTGGGGAGTTGAGGAGGCATACTGTCCTTTGCTGCCGCGGTTCCCACGAGCCTGCTCCTATCTCTTCTACTCAGTGGCAAGGAACACAATGCTTACTGCAGTACTGAGGTTCCAGTTCTTCCTTCTAGAGTACTATATTCAGTCTGTTCAGTTTTTGAAAACACAAAGATGGGACCTTAAGGCTGTGTACCAATTTTACTTAAATGCTGATCCTTCACAGAAGCCTGTGGTGGTTACTTGGAACCCTTTGGTTACCCTAAAACTTGGTGCCGTTGCATCTAGCATTAGAGAGAGGTATTGTGAAATGGTTTTGGAAGGGATAAGGCTGTGATATCCTGCGTCACAGGGCCGTATTGCTCTTGGAAAGGTTGATCTCCTGTATTATTCTATGATTACTTCATGTTAGCAAAGGAAAGATAATGTTATACTAGTTGGTCTTGTTTCAGCAGTGCTACTGGACCTTCCTGTCTAGACAGACTGGAGGATCGGCTTGCAATAGGAATGAGATGCAAATAATCTGTCTGTCTAATGATGAGCAACTGAATGTGTATGTGTGCATGATGTCATGGAAATAGGTTTGCTTATAGAAAACGTGTGCTTATAGGAAAAGATTTCCTGGAGGAACAGAGCTGCAAGCTACAGGAGTTTAGAATACATGAAGAGAATTTAGGTAGTTCTCTCTCAGCATAGTTGACAGTGAAAACATCCATGTGTTGTGGTTGTACTGGACATTGGTCAAGGACAGCTTTACTGGTGGAATTTGCAGTGCTAAGGGTCACAAGTCAGTCAAGCAGCATAGTCAGAACCCTGAATTTCAGAAAAGCAAAGTTCCAGCTCTTCAAGGAGTTAGTCAACATGACACCCGGGGAAATGGTCCTCAGGCGCAAGGAAGCAGAACAGAGCTGGCAGATCTTGAAAGACATTTTACATAGAATGCAAGAGCTCTCAATCCCCAGGTGTAAGAAACCTAGCAAGAAAGGGAAGAGACCAGCATGGCTGAGCTGTGACCTGCTGGTCAAACTAAAAAGCAAGAAGCAGCTGCACAGCCAGTGGGAGCAGGGACAGGTACCTTGGGAAGAGTATACAGGTGCTGCCCGATAGTGCAGGGACGAGGTCAGGAAGGCCAGGGCATGGTTGGAGCTGAATTTGGCAAGGGATGCAAATAACAAGAAGGGATTCTACAGGTGTGTCAATGAAAAAAGGATGGTTAAAGAAAATATACCCTCCCGCCTGGAAGAGCAAAACAATGAGTGAGCTAGTAACAACAGATGAGGAGAAGGTTGAAGTTCTCAGCAACTTTTTTTCCTCAGTCTTCACTGGCAACCTCTCTCCCAACACCTGCCAAGTTAAAAAAACCACAAGGTGGGGACCAGAGCGGCGAAGCCTCTCCCACTGTATTTGAAGCAGGTTTGTGACCACGTAAGCCTATAGGACCTGATGAGATGCTACTCAGATGGCTTTCTATGACAGAGTGACTGTATCGTGGACAAGGGATGACATATGGATGTTATTGATCTGGAATTCTGCAAGACCTTTGACAGAGTCCTCCACAACATCCTACTTGCCAAGTTGGAGAGATGCAGATTTGGTGGGTGGACTGTTCAGTGGATAAGGAGTTGGCTGGGTGGTCGCATCCAGAGGGCAGTGGTCAACGGCCAAATCCCAGATGGAGATCAGTGACAAGTGGTGTCCCTCAAAGGTCTTTACTGGGACCTGTATTATTTAATTTTTTTATCAATGATATAGACAGTGGGATCAAGTGCACCATCAGCAAGTTTGCAAATGACACCAATTTAAGTGGTGCTGTCGATATGCCAGAAGGATGGGAAGTCACCCAGAAGGACCTAGAAAAGCTGGAGAGGTGGGTCCAGGTGAACCTCATGAGGTTCAACAAGACCAAGTGCAGGGTCTGGCACCTGTGTCAGAGCAATCTATGCTATCAATACAGACCGAGGGATGAGGTGATAGACAGTAGCCCTGTGGAAAAGGACTTAGGGGTGCTAGTGGACGAGAAGCTGGACATGAGCAGGCAGTGTGCACTTGCAGCCCAGAAGGCAAATTGCATCCTGGGCTTATCAAAAGACGTGTGGCCAGCAGATCGAGAGAGGTGATTCTGCCTCTCTGCTCTACTCTGGTGAGACCTCACCTGGAATACTGAGTCCAACTCATGCAGCTGATGGAGTGGGTCTAGAGGAGGGCGGGGAGAATGGTCAGGTGGCTGGAACACCTCTCCTAAGAAGATAGGCTGAGGGAGCTGGGGTTGTTCAGTCTGGAGAAGAGAAGGCTTCAGGGAGGCGTAATAGTGACCTTCCAGTACCTGAAGGGAGCCTGTAAGAAGGCTGGAGGGGGACTGTTTACAAAGGCCTGTAGTGAAATGATGACGGGCAACCATTTTAAATTAAAGACGGGTAGATTTAAATTGGATGTTCGGAGAAAGTTCCTTTCAATGAGGGTAGTGGAACACTGGAACAGGTAGCTTAGGGAGGTAGTTGAGGCCCCATCCATGGAGACATTCAAGGTGAGGCTCAACAAGGCTCTGAGCAACCTGATCTAGTTGCGGATGTCCCTGCCCCTGTTGGACTAGATGACCTCCAGAGGTCACTTCCAACCCAAACCATTCTGTGATTCTGTGACAGAGGTTCAGGTCACTGGGATATTCCTTAACTCATTACATCTTGATTTTCAGAACCTTACATTTGTTGAATTCACATTCTAGGGAGAATCAGACGCTTCTTGAGAATCTAAATCAGCTTTAATTGAATGTTTTCATTCCTTGTGGGTGTGTGTATGGTAGATGTTAAAAGAAAACAAATGATCGTTGTTGAAATTGGTGGTTGCTTATGCACTTGAGGCTGCTGCCTACATTTGCAGCTGGGATGCACCTGCAATCCAGTAAAAGTGAGTGATGTGCTGTGGTTTTCTCATATCTGTCCCTCTTTTTTCTCACTCTGTTTTGACATCATGGCCCTGAGTCAACATGTTTGCAGGATGCCATTTCAAAATGTATGAAATAGGAAATCTCATTTCTTCTCCTTTCGTCCTGATGTTCTAAGGTTCTTTGCTTTTCTTTAATGTAAATTTTTAGTGTGTGAGACATCATGATGTGATTTTCCGTTACCCCTCATCTTGACATCATCTTCAGCTTATGTGTGCCCTTGCACCCATTTCAAATTGCTTCAGAGTTTATATGCCGTCAAGGTATTAGGGCCGTAGAAGCTTTGGAATGCTAAAATAGAAATACTTTCAAGGGGAGATGTGACAAAATCACTGAAGAGAAACCCAGGACAGTTTCTAAAATACACTGAAATTGAGAATTCCAAGGACCACGAATTGTTTGGACCGGTGAGAGCATTTGGAAGGAGTATCAACATGTACCTGACTTGTTCATACCTGGAGTACTCTGTGCAGCTCTGGAGTCCTCAGCATAAGAGAGACATATACCTGTTGGAGCAGGGCCAGAGGAGGCTGCAACAACGATGTGAAGGTGGAGCCTCTCTGCTGGGAGGACAGGATGAGAGAGCTGGGGTTGCTCAGCCTGGCAGAAGAGAAGGCTCCAAGGAGACCTTCTTATGGCCTTTCAATACAGAAGGAGGACCTATCGGAAAGATGGGGACAGACTTTTGAACAGGACCTGTTGGGACAGGGCAAGGGGTAATGGGTTTAAACTAAAAGAGGGAGATTTAGAGTAGAGGAAAGGAAGAAATTTTTGACACGGAGTGTGGTGAGGCCCTGGCCCAGGTTGCCCAGAGAGGTGGTTGATTCTCCATCCCTGGCACCATTGTAGGTGAGGTTGGCTGGGGCTCTGAGCAACCTGCTCTAGTTGCAGATGTCCCTGCTCAGTGAAGGGGGGTTGGACTAGATGACCTTGAAAAGTCCTTTTCAATCCAAATTGTTCTGTCACTCCGAAATTTCATTTCTACATCACTGTTTTGTTTTCTTTTTTATCTGTTCTTGGCTGCTGCAGGAGGCAGGAGAATTGGGATGTGTGAAGCTTCAGACAGACTCAGTATGGCAGGTCCTGTGTTGCAGTGTCTTGCATGGTTCTATTCTGTTCCGGAACACCATGAGCAGTATTGCCCCTGCAGAGGGCTGCCCTTCGGGCAGAGATTGCTATAGTATGCAACTACCTGTGTAATTCCTAACATCAGTGCAAAATAAACATTCCCATTCTACTTTCAAAACCCCCCACTCTGTTTCGAATGGTTTTGTGTCTATGTTACTAACTGCACACGATCTGGAAAGACCTAATCTCTTTTTACTGTTGTAGAGGGAAACACCAACAAGAGCTTCTGTATCAGTTAAAAAAATCTAACCTGCATGTTCCTGGTGACTAAATGTAAAAATGCGATATAAGAAGGAAAATGGGGCCATATTTTCTAGGAACCCGAAGCTAAGGGTGAGGCCATGTTTTACCAGATATGGTGTGAAAC
>WEIS01079366.1:26553-51424 GCA_013389965.1 Todus mexicanus
CCCCCCCCCCCCCCCCCCAATGCGTCCTGCCATTTTGAGTCATGCTTTGCTGCAATGTAGACAAAATATGTGTTGCTCGCTTAGCTTGTTGTTCTTTCCTGAACAGGAAGTACATTATTTACTCTGAAAGGATGATGGCAATAATTGGCTGTGAAGCATTTACTGTCCTTTTGACATTGATTCTTTGCTCTGACATCAGGATTCTGGTGATTGATTTTAATTCTGGTGCTTGTAGCTCAGGATTCCTTATCCAGAGGCAGCGTATATAATTAAGTCAGGAGGGGCGTCAGCAAAACCTCTGCCTTGGACTTCTGGAGGGCTAACTTTGATTTATTCAGGATCCTGATTCAGAGAGTCCCTTGGGAAGCAGCCCTCAAAAGCAAAGGGGCCCGGGAAGGCTGGGCTTACTTTAAGGATGAAATTATGAAGGCGCAGGAGCAGGCTATCCCTTTGTGCCAAAAAATGAGACAGCGGGGAAGAAGAACAACCTGGTTGAACAAAGAGCTTTTGCAAGAACTCAGGGGAAAAAAAAAAAAGGGTATAAACTTTGGGAAGAGGGGCAGGTGAATCAGCAAGTGTTTAAGGATATATTAAGGTCATGTAGAAAGAGAATTAGAGATGCAAAAGCTCAGTTAGAAATTAATCTGGCCAAATCTGTCAAGAATAATAAGAAGTACTTTTATTAACAGAAGGACCAGAGAAAATCTTCATTTCTTACTGGGCAAAGGGAGGAACATAGTAACAGAAGACAAGGAAAAGGCTGAAGTACTCAACACGTTCTTTGCCTCAATCTTTAACAGAAAGATTGACTATTCTCAGGACAACTTGGCTCCTGAGTCGGCAGACAGGGATGGGGAGCAGAATATCCCTCCTGTAATCCAGGAGGAAGTAGTTAGTGACCTGCTGTGCCACTTAGACCCTAACAAGTCAATGGGTCCAGATGCGATTCATCCTAGGGTGCTTTTTGTGGATGACACCAAGTTGGGAGGGAGCATCGATCTCCTGGAGGATAAGAAGATGTTGCAGAGGTACCTGAACAGGCTGGGTCAATGTGCTGAGGCCAGTGGTATGCGTTTCAACAAGGCCAAGTGCAGGGTCCTGCACTTTGGCCATAACAACCCCATGTATCGCTACAGACTGGGGCATGAGTGGCTGGAGAGCGGCCCGGCAGAGAGGGACCTGGGAGTGCTGGCTGACAGCCGGCTGCACATGAGCCAGCTGTGCCCAGGGAGCATGGAAGGCCAAGGGCATCTTGGCCTGTATCAGGAGTAGTGTGGCCAGCAGGACCAGGGATGGAATCCTGCCCCTATACTCGGCACTGGGGAGGCCTCACATCGAGCACCGGGTGCAGCTCTGGGCCGCTCACTTCAAGAAGGACATTGAGGTGCTGGAGCGGGTCCGGAGGAGAGCGACCAGACTCGTGAAGGGACTGGAGGGGAAGTCTCATGAGGAGAGGCTGAGGGAGCTGGGGTTGTTCAACCTGGAGAAGAGGAGGTTCAGGGGAGACCTTATCACTCTCTACAACTGTCTGAAGGGAAGTTGTAGTCAGGTGGGGGCCAGGCTCTTCTCCCAGGCAACTAGTGACAGGACAAGAGGGCACAGCCTGAAGCTGTGCCAAGGGAGGTTTAGGGTGGATATTAGGAAGCGCTTCTACACAGAAAGGGTGATTAGACACTAGAATGGGCTGCCCAGGAAAGTGGCAGGGTCACCATCCCTGGAGGTGTTTAAGGAAAGATTGGATATAGCACTTCGTGACATGGTCTAGTTGATGTGGTGGTGTTAGGTCATAGGCTGCGCTTAATGATCTCAGAGATCTTTTCCAGCCTCAGTAGTTCTGTGATTCTGTAATTAGAGTTACCAGTGGCATGATGCTGGATGAAGACATTATAAATGCATTGGGGTGCCCACTGCTGGTGTGAATTGTGCAAATGCAGAGGTAGCGCTGATTGGAGCATTTAAGAGGTTTCTTTCTTCTTCTACTTCAGTACCAATTATTTATTTTAAATCTTATTGTTTGTTTTTTGGCTGGCTGATGTGTCTGCCTTAATGTGATGGGGTAGCTCGACCGCAGGGGAGCATGGCCCTGATTCATCCTTGGTGGAAAAGCAGGGCATCTGGGGAGCACAGCACCGGCTTGTGTACCCATCTTTTTCTGTTTTGACTCTTCTTTGGATAAAAAGAAAAAACATAGTTGAAAAATAGCGTTATTTCTGTTAAGTTTTGGTACTCGTTAGGAGCTGTTGTGATGTGAGGTTCTTGCCACCACAGGAAGAAATAGAGTGTGATTGCCACTCAGGTGATTCTTGAATGACAGATTGAAAGATGGGGGCTGAAATGCTGCACATGGCTGTCAAAAGTATTTTCTGGACAGAGATAGCACGTTCTTTCCTCTTTTATTTTTTATTTCTTAAAACAACTGTACCATACGCATTGTCACTGCTGTATTATATGAACACTTGAACATTATAGTCCAAAATGAAATTTAATCCATTTTTCTAGACACCAGTCTTCCCTCAGAAAATATGCATATCAAAGGGATGTACATTTTATCTCCTGTTTATTAAATGGGGGAATTAATATTCAACTCTGAAACTGTGTTTTGGTTTTTTGTTTTGAAGATACTGCTAATAATGAAGAGTAGATTATCAGTACCTGTGTGCTACGCTTTTATCCATTCACACACATCTGTACAGGCTCTTGGGTCTTCTAATTAATTTCATAAAGAAGCTATGCTTTGATAATTCATTAACTCTGTTATTACCGGGTTGGGAAGCTAGGCATCAGTGCAGCTGCAAGGTGATTCTTCAACTGGTTGTGTCTGAGACTGTCACAGAAAAGAAAAATACTCTTCCTGTTCTGGAAGAGAAGAGGGGAACAGCTCTGATGGATGTGTTGATAAACAGCATCAGAGCTGGTTCGCCTGAAGGGAGATTTGTGAGTATGCTGGGAAGCATAACATCATTATTTTAATAAGCATAAAAAATGGATGAACCTCATAGCATGACGTGGCCAGTTTTGCTGCTTTTGCAAATGTATTAAGGAGTAGATGCCAAAGAATTTACTGTCAAAAGATGACCCTGGGGTCTAAAATCTATTGCTCTTCTTGGCCTGTTGTGGTCAGTATTCAGTAAAGAATGCTGATTTGGGGTGGTGGCCCAAATTGCCCCGTAGCTAATCTCTAGGTAGTCTTTCTCTACGCCAGAGGATTTATTTGCTTCTTTTTCCTCCCTCTCTCCTACCTGTGTCTGTGTTGCTGTTTCACTTACCCTGAAACAGAGAAATGTTTGCATTAACAATTTTATCTTTATACTGTTTAATTCATTAACTTAAGTTCATATTCAGAACACGGATTTATTTCACTCTGTTAAATTTTTTGTGTGTGTGTACTTCAGACTTGAGGGGGAAGAAAAGTGCTTAACCTTGTGCCTGGATATTTTGAATGTGTTGATATGTGTCATAAAAACTCCCTCTGCAAAATGGTATTTTATTTATGCATTTTCAGAGCATCACAGTTATGTTAGACATAGGCTTACGTACCAAAGGTAGGTCTTTGAACACCATGGACTGTGATGTCATGAAACAGAGACTATTCTTTCAGGTGACCTTGGGGAGGAAATTGAGAGCTGTGATGCTGAAGGCATATCCTGAATACTGATTGCTCTTCAGATATCTGCTCTTTTTTGATTATTTTTTGTTTTATTTTTGAAAATGGAAAGGTAGCACTTAAACTGTTGTGTTCCTTCAACAACTGAAAGTTTTGGGGTAATGTTTTTAACTGAGTTTTTAGTGCACTACATCAGAGGCAAAAGCCAAAGTGTTCTGCATCTCAGTACTGCTCTATAAGAGCTTAATGCACCATAGCTGCATCACCTGCCTTCAGGAGCATTAAGCCATAGGGCTGGAAGACTGATGCTTTCTGGAGGGAATTAAAAATGTTCATCGTAATGGATCTTAGGGGAGTGTGGAAGGACAGTGTCTATTCCTTTAAGGGTAATTGGTAAAAAGAACCATAAGAAGATACCAAAATAAACCTGACCGATACATGATGAGGGAGAGCTTAATGAGGCATTTCAGTACTTCAAGGGGCCTGTCAGAAAGATGGGAACAGACTTTTGAGCAGGACTTGATGGGACAGGACAAGAGGTGATGGGTTTAAACTAAAAGAGGGAGATTTAGAGTAGAAAGAATGAAGAAATTTTTGACACGGAGTGTGGTGAGACCCTGACCCAGGTTGCCCAGAGAGATGGTTGATGCTCCATCCCTGGAACCATTGCAGGGGAGGTTGGCCAGGGCTCTGGTCAACCTGCTCTAGTTGCAAATGTCCCTGCTCAGTGCAGGGAGTTTATACAAGATGATCTTGAAAAGTCCCTTCCCACCCAAACCCACTGTGCTTCTGTGCTTCTATGATTGGCTAAAAACAAGCCTGGTCAGTGGCACTGGTTGGACGTGTGGAGCATGAAGAGGTTTATCTTCTGATCTGGGAAGATAAGGAAAGGGAGGAAAACAGATGGACAGAGGTGTAAAACCTGAGCAGTTAGCATCAGTGAAGACAGCAACCAGAAACAAACATGGTTAGTTGCAGCAGTGGAGAGGCTTTTGTGAAACTGCAGCAAAATGGGACTTTTTTGCTGAGACTGGAAACCAGGGAGTCCAGGATGCTGTAAGGGTTCAGTGGGATGATGGCACCTGATGGGGTGGCGTGCAGAGGTCCCAGCCTAGGGCCTGGCAAATGTCTGTGTCCCCTCCACACTGTATGTGCATGGGGTGTGCATGTGTGTTCAGTGGTAAACTTGAGGCTGGACCAGTGGACGAGTAGGAGACTCCAGGTCTGGCCAGAGGGTCAGTGGTGCTTTTAGGGGTACACACAAGCATGCGGTGCCTGTGGGGTGAGTGTGCAAGTGCTGCATGTTTACAGTGAGCATCAAGCAAGGCAGTGAACAGGGGCATCAGAGGGATGGGATGCAGGCAGGGGTGCTGGGGGGACAGAGGGGCTGTGCCAGGGCTGTGGGGACTTATGACTGTGCCTCATAAGCACAGAGTGTGCCAAGTGTCTACTTGCTCTAGTGACCTCCTATCCCTGCCAGCCCCAAAGGAGAGATGGCTAGGGGTGCTGTTGGCTGATGGGGGTCCTGTGTGTGGATGCAGCGTGTCTGTCTGTGTCTGTGTGTCTCTGAGATATATGCTTGGCTTTGCTGCTGGTTGAACTGGCAAACACATACCTCATTCTGGGCAGAGACCTGGGGTGCCTGGATGCTGGGCTGGGCTCCAGGCCTATACTGGGTAATACTGATCTGTACTGGGCCGCACTGGCCTTCAGCAGCCACGCAGGATGGTTCCTGGGCTGGAGAGGCTGGCGCAGGTAGCCACACTCCTAACATCGCTTCAACAGGAAAAATCACTATTAACACTTCGCTTTTGCATCATCCAAGTCTTACTTGGATGTTGTTGTTTCCAGTGTGGTGAATATAAAGTGTGAAATCCTTGATGTAAGTATCCCACTTTGTGTCAATCTGTGCACAGAAACACTGTGTTTTCCTGATCTTTGTTAGGTGTGATTTCAGCAATCGCTGAGTTTTTGCGGCAGTTCTTAGAGACACTTGATAATAATGACATTGCAGTGGCCAAAACCTGGAGGTTCAAAGGCTACATCATGGTTTTCTTTCAGTTTAAAGTATATTTATTAACTCGAAAAAAACATGATTTTACCCTGAGCTTTGTGCTGTTACTTCCATGCCTGAGGTGTAATGTTACCTATTGTGTTGTCATTCAGGTTGTCTGTACAGCCATTCCTTACCGATCTTATTGTCATTGGTAGTTTTCATTAAGGTGTATGTTGTTGCCGTTGCTTTAGCTGTGGATTAAAATGGATTCACTTTGTCACAGGAAATGGCACAGATTTATATGTCATCCATAAAACCACACAAGACGACTTGGCCTATTCTGTTCTGGGCAAAACTGTCTGAAATGGGTCCATGTTAATTAAAGTTGCATAGTAAAATGTTCTAATGGACATTTCTTTAGGGTACCTTTTTTATAGACTACAGTTTTACTTGGCTTTGCTTTTTCTTCATCACCATTTCTGACCTCTATTACATCTCTTTCATTTTGCAGAGGAAACCAGCAAGTGCTAATGTCAATGAACCCCCCAAAATGCAGACCAGTGGAGCACCTTCTGCTGCTAAGGTAATGCATGCTTAAGGAAATGATCTCCTTTAAAAGTGAAGAGGATGCGATTTGACATCATCCCCTGCAACGGGATAGGAAACAGTCAGTTTGTCCACATTCAGCATCACTACAATGTTCTTCATGTCTTGCTAGAGACTGTAGTGAATTGAAAGGAAAGGGGAATGTAAATCATCGGAATGTCTTAATTGACTTTTTCAGGAAACAGACCTGGTAACATTCTCCCCTTTCACATGTTGCTTGTTGGTCTGCTGGTTATTTAAAACAATCCTGGTCCCACTAGCACAGTGGCAAATTTCACATGACTTGCGGGACTATGGTTCTGTTTCCACCCTCAGGTATTGCTTATATGTTTGAATTCTGTTTACTTAGCAAGACCTGATGAGATGGAGGCACCAATAATTATCCTTGCCTCCGTACCCTCTGGTGCAGTCCCATCATTCAGGATGTTACTGTAAGAGGCCTTGTAAAGATGTCCTGTGTATTGGAGTGCAGTCGGCACTCCATGGGGAGAAGCAGGGCCACATTAAGTGTGGTCAGGTCGTGCAGCATATTGAAGTAAAGGTGTTGAAAACACACTTTCTGATGGTGGTCACACACTTTCCAATGGCTGTAGTTGGTAATCACTCCTAGGTACATATTTATCACAGATCAGTAGAATGAACCTCACTCAAGAGAGAGAAGCAGCAATACATTTCGAACTCAGTTTTGTATGTTTCTTCTGTGCAGTAATTAATAAGGTGAACCTTGCCATCTCGAGAAGATGAGCAAGAATTGAGTTAGAATGATTCCCATACAGACCAGGCACAGAAAGAGTGAAGAGGGCACTCCATTGAGTCATGACATTCAGAGTGCAAGCCCTTGCTTTCTGAACTCCTTTGGGAGCCCAGGTGTGGCTGGGCCCCATCTTAGTCTCAGACTTGAGCAGCAGTTTAGGTCTATATTGACTAGCTACATGGATTAATGATGTTTAATAGTATTAATTCACATGCTGTCAGTCACTTATGGAGGATCTGTCATGGGGAAGGGGTCTCTCTGCCTTGGGTAAGGAAGGGTCTTTTAGGTAAAGAATCTTTAACCTGGAGAGGTGTCCCTGCTCAGTCACCTGGTGTGCAGGCCAGCAGCCAGTCAGGGAGAGCTCAAACTGGGCCCACCCTGATGGTGGTGGTTGCTGGGTGAAGTAGTTCGCTGCTAGTCAATAGTATAGACAAGACAGATGTCTTCAGTTTAGCTCTCCTATCTTATTCTGTACTTTGGTTATCTTGCAATTTT
Source organism: Todus mexicanus (assembly GCA_013389965.1). Lineage (NCBI taxonomy): Eukaryota > Metazoa > Chordata > Aves > Coraciiformes > Todidae > Todus > Todus mexicanus. The sequence goes on from WEIS01079366.1 coordinate 34,009, forward strand.
GTGTTTCCAAACCATTTTTCGAATGTTTTTCAAGACACTTTTGCTGCCTTGTTTGTGAGCCAGGGGCTTTCCGTCTGACGCGTTGCCTCCCAGAATGTGAGGCTGGTTGCTCCTTAGTCAGCCTGAACCAAAGTACAGCAAGGAGTCGCGTGGATTCACCATAGTATTTACGGCATATCTGGAGATACTCCATTGTTTGAATGAGCCCATCAGCAGGAAGTGTTTCTGCTTTTGAGTGGGATTTTTTATTTTCTTAATCAATGTTCTTGTAATACAGTGCTCCTAAGGTACAGAGTAGGACAGTCTGGGGTTTAATCTTTCTGTTTATCGGTCATCAGCTGCACAGTCCTGTGGAAGCTCATATCTGATTTGCTGATTAACACATCTTTATGTCTTTTTTTCTCTATGTGTTCTTTCTATTATAAGCATATCTTTTACATTAAGAGTTCAAGGTACAATTTCTGGTGATGCTACTGAGCATAAAAGCAGGAAGGTTGTGTCATGAAAAAAAAAAGTGACATTTTTCCCAGTAATTGCTTTATATTAGGTTACGACAGCTTAGACTGCATACTTTGTTTGTACTTGGTGCTTCTCTGGTTTCTGTGGCATTCCAAAATATTTATTGGTAAAAATTATATACTATGAAAATAATTAGCTCCTGCTGCCAAATATTGACTCTTAATCAATAGCTATTTTAAGTTTAATTTCTTAGTTACCACTCAGACATGACTACCTTTCTTCAGCCTAAACCTCTTCTTAATTGTATATTTTTATTTTAACAATCTCCTGCAATCCTGTAATGTTATTTAAAATAACACAAAACTCAAAGATTTATTCTTCTGTTCTTGTGGTTTGTGCCAATTTTAAATGCCATTTGGCTGCCTGTATTTGTTTCTGCCCTTCTTTTTCTCTTTGTCTCTAAAAATATAAATTGAGAAGAAAAAATGTGCTTTTTTAGCAATTTTACAGTAAACTATTTATTGAAAAGGCCTTTTACCTTTTACTGAAAAAATAGATAAAATCTTTTAATGCAACCAAAAATACTCCACCAGTTTTCAGACAAGTTTGGGACTACTGTTTCTTCCTTGATTTTTTTTCCCTGCTTTAGCTTGTAAGTGTCAAGTGTGCAAAATCTCTTTCAATTCCTTTTTTTTGTTAGTCAATAATATTACTTATAAATAAGTCATTAATATAAATTACCCTGATAAATTTCTACCTCCTTTGAGAAGGTGAGGCAGTTAAGTTCCTCCAGCTAGAACAATTCATTTTTTTAACCTCCTCTCACCTGTCGGTGAAATTATTCACTCTCAATTGAATAGCCAGAGGTGGGTTTGCTGCCTCCATTTTACAGCCTAAGTAATTTTTCCTTTGTTTAGTAAGTAATAATAAGTGATGGCTTGTATTCTGCTTGAGTTCCCATTATTTCTGAGTTTAAAACACAACTTGTGTGTGATGGATGCTTGTTACTTAATGCCTGGCTAATAGTAGTGGGTAGTTTAATGTTCCGGTGATGGTATCCTCTAACATGGACTGCTCCTGAGAGCAGGCACTCATCTGTCTGGCTTCATTTTCATGTCACTGTGTATCTGAACTGCCATGCTTTGTGTCTTAATTTTATCCCTGTGTTCTTTATTATTTCACTCTTACGCTCCTGGCAGTGCAGTCGGTGTTTGCTCACTGCTGCTGCTCAGTGCCCTCCTAGGAATTTTATTTGGCTGCATGTATGTCTGTGTGGTTTAAATGCTGCCTATCTCACCTCCTGTCTTTTATATCTGTACAGCTTTTGTGGTTTTTGTGTTAAAGGCACCTAGGAAGTTTAATTGAAAACCTTAAATGTGCCTGGTTTCACTATGACTCAACTCTAAATTAATAATTTAAAGGTACTTAGCTGAAACAGATGTTCTGACATCCATCCATCCATCCATCAACCCATCATCCATCTATCTAGCATAGAATCGTAGAATTATTGGGGTTGGAAGGGACCTTAAAGATCATCAAGTTCCAACCCCCCCTGCCATAGGCAGGGACACCTCCCACTAGACCAGGTTTCTCAAGGCCGCATCCAACCTGGCCATGAACACTTGCAGGGAGGGGGCATGCACAACATCTCTGAGCAACCTGTTCTGGTGTCTTACCACTGTCATTGTAAACGATTTTTTCCTAACATCTAGTCTAAATCTACCTCCTTCCAGTTGGAAGCCATTACCCCTTGTCCTACCACTACAAGCTCTTGTGAGAAGCCCATCCCCAGCTTTCCTGTAGGTTTTTTTCAGCAGAGACTATCTATCCCGCAGAGACTATCTATCCCTCTATCTATCTGTCTATCCACTCATCTATCCACCTGTCTATCCATCTACCTACGTACCTACATATCTATTTATCCATCTGTCCATCCATCTAGCCATCTATGTACGTAACGATCTATCTATGTAGCCTTCTATCCATCCGTGTAGACAGCTATCTATCTATTCATCCGTCTATCTATCCCAGGCCTTTCTTTCATTTTTCCTGTTTGAATGTTGCTTTGTACCAGGTGATTCCAGTAAGCACATGCCTTGTAGCACTGTCTCAGATAAATAGAGTGAAAAGTTAAATTCAAGTAAGGTATGATAGTTAGGAATATTTACTGGTCACTCGTGAGCAGCCTCTTCAACGTATACGTTAGCTGTGGAGGAGCGCAAACAGGAGGTCATCGCTACCGTCATGAGCAGGCGGCAGTGAAAGGGAAAAACTGAGCTAACCTCCTTCCTCTGCAGAAGGTACCCTGCCAGCACAGTGTTACTGTGTGGTTTTTTATAGTCTTTTAAATTGTTTTTGCCTGTACCAACAGGAAAGCCAATTTCTAGCTCAGTGTTCGATTGTAGCTACTAATAGAAGGCAATAATGGTTGAGCACAGCTGGATCCAGCTCTCTTGAAGCTTTACGTTCGTGTAGGGTGGTTCAGTTGATATCAAATGAAATTTTGCTGCTCTTTCTGTAGCAGATTTTTGACATTGCTCTTAGAATCATAGAATTGTTCTGTTGGAAGAGACCTTTAGGATCATCAAGTCCAATCATTAACCCAGCACTGCTAAGTCCAGTTCTTAATGACTTCTTAACGAGTAATTATTTTATTGTTGTTGCCAGCTGCTCTATCTTAATAAAGTGAGAGTCTTGTCCACAGTGTTTTCATGGACAATTTATTGAAGCAGAGGTGGAAGAATTAACAGTGGAAACTGAGTAAGAATTATTTTAATTTCAGACTTGATTTATCTTGAATATTTTCCAAGTGTCTTGATCTTAATGATTTCAGAAATGTAAGGTTAGATACTTTCAGGTGGCATCCAAATTAACTTTGTTTTAAAGGGGGATTTCATCTGCTTTCTTGAGAAACAAACAGGAAAACAACAAGGATAAAAAGAGCAATTACTACATATCGTTTAATGAAGTCCCTGCTGTTTCTGCAGCAGGCCAGAAATTGTCACAAGTTTATCTAGATTAAAATAAAAAGTGACTCCTTCTGTAAGTATTTTTCCCGGGATTTTGTTATACTACATATCTTCTTTAACTGTCACTAAATTTTGATTTTGTGATCTTTGCACAGACACCTTACTATGAAGGAAGGCATTTTTGACTGGAAGCCACTGGAAGTCATAGTATCGGTTAGGTGTATCTACAGAAATGCATAAATTTGTTCATGTGTTAGCAGTCATATTGTGAAAGTTGGAAAGACTATCTCTAAATTTTGAGGTTATTCAGAAAAATATTTAAATGGATGGAGAACTTCCTTTTCATGTTCTCCTTAGCGTAGATGTGTGTCATTGTAAACAGAGCTTCAATTTACAGATATTTTGTAGTGAGACTGTGGCCAATCGTGGAGCTGTTCCTGCAGACTGCCCTCAGAGCTGTTGCCAGCACATAGCCCTAAACATGAAAATCATGAGAACGGTGTCATTGCAAAGAACAGTGCTGTTCTTCTCAGTAGCAGAGAAATAGAACAAAACATTAAAAATTGGAAGCTGTAGTAGTACGGAAGCAGTAGGAGTACGAAAGCTGTCTCCTTCGTGGAAGAGCTAGCTTTGTGTAACAATATGGGATGTGGCATCTATCACTTGAGGTCACCTTCGTGTTTGAAAAGTATGGGTGTAAAAGAAGCCTCCGATCTGGAGACCAGTGCAGAAGTTGCAATTTTAAAGCTATGCAATGGTCAAAATAATATGATCATTTAAAAAATATATAAATCTGTATTTTAGTCAAAATCAGGGTATTTTCCTCGTCAGTCTGTGTTGTACCCTTGGGTGTTTATCCATTCTTGCTTCCCTTGAGATGAAGGGCAGCATAGAGGCCATTATGAGAAAATGGTTGAAGGGTTTGTTAGTGGCCTAGGGGCTTTTTCTTGAAAAAGAAGTGTACAAAAATTCCCCCTCCCATATAACAGGTATTGAGAATTTGGTTCAAAGAAAGGTAAATATTCAAGAGCAGGTCGCTATTGGTATTTCAGGAGTCACCTTTTAACTTATAAATTAATATAAATTATTTTGATTTGTTACGCTTAAAACCGGTCCTTATCAGTGAAATTTCAGTGGCCTTAAATCATTCAGACATCTCCATTTCATCTTATTAATGACGTTTATGTACTCAGTGTCTCTGAATGATGAGTCCAGATTTAGAGAGGGAGTGTGCTATGAATTACTAATAAAAATATCCGTCTGTTGAGGGGAGATGAGTGGGTTCCTCCCCTCAGCACCACTACTGCTGACTCCAAGGGAGGAAGACACATTCCACATAAGGTAGGCCAGGGCTCTGAGTAACCTACTCTAGGTGCAGGAGAGTTGGATAAGATTAGCTTTAAAGGTCCCTTCCAACTCAAAGCATTCAGTGATTCTATAAGATGAATACTGCTTTTTGAAAGCTAGAAGTTACTCCATGCCTGAATTGCACCATCCTGGCAGGAATTGCACCATCTGCACCAGGGAAGGTTTAGGTTGGATGTTGGGAAGCACTTCCTCACAGAAAGGGTGACAAAACGCTGGGATGGGCTGCCCAGGGAGGTGGTGGAGTCACCATCCCTGGAGGTGTTTAAGGAAAGATTGGGTGCTGCATTTAGTGGCATGGTTTAGCTGATGTCATGGTGTCAGGTCATGGGCTGGACTCGACCTCAGAGGTCTTTTCCAGCCTCAGTAATTCTGTGATTCTGTGTTTCATCCCTGCCTTCCCTCCATTACCCTCTGTGCCATCAGCTCAGTGACAGCCACATCTGGTGGGGAAACATGGTTAAGCCACCTCCAGAAGTAACCGTGGAAAGGGCAGATGGGTTTGCTCATCGTCACTTTCACGCCGAGCAGAAAGAGAACAAAGCTCCCGGGCACACCTCCGCACCAGCACATTCATGGTGCCGGAACCACCTGATTCTGGTGCCCTCCCCGGGCAGGCTGTGCTTGCAGGTGGGGGCGGCCATGCTTGCTGGGTGTGCCCATCATGCCAGGGGCTTGCCCAGCACCTCCTGGAAACCGAAACCACAGTGTGCTCCAGCGCTGGGGTGAGAACAGCCGAGTCCTAGCTTTCCTGCTGGAAGCCAGAGGCACAGCTGTTCTAAGTAAGTTCGCTGTTCGTACTGGTTTGCTTTCCTGCTGCCTCTGCTTTAGGCTGATTTACGTTTGTGCTGCAGTTCTCTTTTTTTTCTCTCTTCCGGGAATTTTGTGGGCTGAAATAGCTCAAGCTGCTGACTTACAGGGCTTCCAATGTGATCTTATCATCAACAGGCTTGAAGTGCTCCAGAGCTAGCTGTGTTTTGTGAATTGGCTTTTAAAATTATTTTAGGATACTGAAACAGTCTTTTTAGGCACGGTGTAGGACGGCATATCTTACACATTGCACAAGTCATTTACATGACATAAGCAGTCTTGAGAGCTACAAGGAAGAGCAGACTTACAGTAGAGCAGACTTCTAAAGTAGCGTCTGAGTTGTTCTGTATTTATACTTTTGTTTCAGGGTTGGGGTTTTAAGTTTATTTTTCATTGATCACAGCCCATACTGTTCTTGCTTCAAAAAACAATGCATTTTGTTGGCATACAAATGCATAGCTTAGTGTGCCCATGGCATGTACAGAATATTGCGTAGCCAGGGTGTGGAGATCCGTAGGAGCAGCTTTGGGGTTGACGTGTGTGCTTAGGTGTCAGTAACATGTTGACAACAAGTGTTATTATACTCGATACCTAAAAGATGCTGAAATATCAGATACAACAAACATACGGGGGAAAAAACCCAGTACTTTTCAATAAATTGTATATTGTTCTTTCTGTGAAATCAGATAGGTAGGTGTTGCTTAGTTATGCCATTACTTGACTGTTATTAATAGTACACTTCTCTTTTCTTCTTTGAAAAAAAGTGAAAATAGTGTGTTAAATAACATAGAGTTCTTGAACATTGCAGACACCTTTTCTGAGTTCTTGACCTGTTTTCTCAATGCTGTGTTTTTTTAAAATTCACGTAAAACATACTGGATAATAATCTATTCTACATAAGCTAGTTTATTTTCCAGTGTAACATATTTGTTACTGTCAGTCTGTTATATAAAACAATGCTGTTTTGTTTTGTGTTTTGTTTTGTGTTTTGTTTTGTGTTTTGTTTTGTGTTTTGTTTTGTGTTTTGTTTTTACGGGAGTGATTAGATAAATGGGGTATGCATAGCTTGCAGAAAATTCTGTTCCTGATCTTGGAGTTTCAGGGGTGAGTATTTCTGACAGCTCTAGTTCTACATCTTGACACCTTAAGCTGATAGTCCCTGTTTGAAACTTAGGCAACATTACGTTGCCCTGAAGGTGGTGATTCTTGGAGGACTGGGAATGAAGGTAGAGCAGAAACCTCCATCTCCACAAAGTAACGGAACTGCTTTTTGCGTGAGTTTGTCTCTGGTGTGTTCATTCTCATCTTTTCTAGTCTTTGTTTTCCTGCACTTAAAAAAGCTTCTGCATTTTTTTCAGTCTGTTCTGCCAAAGCAAGAACCTTTTAGGGAGGCAGGGGGGTCAGTGGCCTTGTAAGCTCCTTGGGAGATCTTCAAGTCTCAGAAACCTTCCTGATTTTGGAATTAGTCAGCTCTGAGCCTACCTGTATGCCTTGCTTAGTAGAATTGCTTGAACCAACTAGAAAAACAGAACTTTTGATCCCCAGGAAGGAAGCCTCTGTGAGGCAGGACAAGGCCTCAGGAAGGTGGGGATTTTATATCTCTTAATTGAGCAATCACGTGCTTATTCCTCCAGAGCATGCAGAAGGCCCTTCTGAAGCAATTTGGAGAGATACTGAGTTCAGAGCCAATGCTGAAGCAAGAAATGCCCCGATCTAGCTGGTTTTAAGTGGAAATAGTTAAAACAATGTTGATTTTTTTCTAAAATGATCCAACAACAAAACCCAACAACGCACTAGAGGGTGTTACCCTTAGATTATATTTTAGAACCAAAGTTCTTTTAAAATTCCTTGACTTGGTGATTTTCTGTTTATCCTGTTATCTTATTTCCTGTTCATTTTGGTAGCCAATACCATTGTGACAACATGTGTACCAGTTCTAGTGTCTTCAGGAGCAATATTTTGCTTCAGTACCCTGGGGATTAAAAATCCAATTTCCAACTTGGGATATTGCTCACTAGGACTGGTGACTGCCAGCTGCTGATTTTGAATATTGTCTAGTTTGATTATTGTACTGAAAATAGCTGAGTTTATGACCAAGTTTATAGCCTCTGAGATCTTTCATTTGAAGATGAAGTCCTCTTTTACATAACATTTCTATCTGTTGTAGCCCCTTGTTCAAGAGTGCTGGTTTTGCCTATAACTCCCCATTTCTGTTCCAGCTCTGCTGGAATGGGCACTTTGCAAGCTGCCCCTCGGTGATGCCTCAGATCAGGCGACACAAATCCTGGCTGAGCTCAGCAGCCCTCTGTGGCATGTTGCTGGTGACTAATCGCGTGTTTTCCTGGCATTTTCTTATCAAGCTGGCAGTTTGCTGCTGCGGATAGCTTTGGAACGTTCTGGCGTTTAAAACAACACACAAAAATGGAAATTGTTAACTGTGGTTGTTACAACTAAATACTGATCTTCTGCAGGATGTCGAACTGAATAGAGAAGTTTTGAGCTGTCTGTGAAAAGGGAGAGCTCTGTCACAGTGACCAGCTCACACATTACTCCATTGTGCAGAATGGGAGCCTGAGGAGCCTGGTGACAGCACTGGAACGCTTCTTGCAGTATCTGAATGTGACTGAATGAAAATGAAATTTCAGGATGTGCCAGCATGTAGAATATAGTGCCGTGGAATCAGGAACTTTCCAAAAGGAGGTAATTGAAAAGCAGATTTTAAGAAGAAATAGGAGTGGGGAGTTTAAGAGACATGATTGAACTCTTTTTGTGACACTTCTGTTTGCCCAGTGAAGAGTTCTCCCCAATGCTCTGAAGTACAGCTTTTCTGCATACTTCTCCATACATAGCTGAGAAAAATTTCAAGTTAGGTAACCCATTCTGTGATCAAGCCAAAGTACCTTGATCACTCTTCATCAAAATGACAATAAAGTGAACATCTTTGACAATGAAAAGGAAATTTGAAAATAAAATGTGTTTACTTGTCTGATGCTGTGAGCTGAAAAGCTTTTCCAGTGAAACAAAGGCTCCATTTGATGCTGGAGATGTATGATCTGGTTACTAAACCAGAGCTTTCTTGCGATCTTTGCTTTTAACTCTGTTTGAAAGAAACAAGTAGTATTTATCCTGTGGTATTAACCTTGTTATCTGTTTGCATACACACAGAATCTGAAGGCAACAGGTGAACTCTGTTACCCTGCTCTCCATACACTGGCTTTTTTTCCAGATCATTTGCAATAATGAAAGGACATTGAGTAGAAGGTGTCCTTGAATAGTCAAGATTACAGAGCAGTAGACAGACTACATACCTAAGTCTAAATAACTTCTTCTGGCCACAGATTGAACTGTGTGTATGTAAAGGTTCCTCATGCTTGGGTGTTGTGTCTGCTTCGCACCCAGCTAGCAAACTCTTCTCCTCTGATTCCAAACAAAGTAAACAATGGAGCAAAAACTGTGAAAGCATTGAACACAGCAGGAGACAGTAACACATGAAAGTTATCGCTTCTTGCTATCACCTGTGGAATAGTGCTGAATTTTTCTGTGTCGTCAACTTCCAGCAGACGAGAATGCATAAATTGAGGTGTTGCGAGTGTAAAGAAAGTTTTTTGACTCTTCTCACAAAATTGAAGTCAAAAGTACAAAAGTTATTTAAAGTCAGTTGTTAATCACTGCAGTTGGTTGTTTTTTGTCCAAGCATAAAGCTGTTCCAGAGTCTTACTAGTGACTTAATAGTTATTAAAATAAGGAATAGTATACATATGAGTATGGAGCTTTGACATAGGTTGTTGAAATCCAGAAATCTGAAAAGAGACATCTAACCATTGATTGGTTTCTAGGTGGTACAAAGCTTTGTTTTACACCATGGTAAATATAATACTGATCTTATCCACAGATTATGCTTGATTACACTTGATTTAGTGTTTCTAAATTCCAGTACGTGTAGGTTATCTCAAAAAGCACTGCTTAAAAAACTACTGTTTTGAATTTGAGTAGCATAGTTCATCAGCTTTAGCTGATACATAAAGTTCAGTGATTAAAAATTGATGAGTTTCGTTTCTGTGCCAAAAAGGCAGAAATTTTATTTAGTACTCAAAATAGAAGAAAGCAGCAAGTGTGAGTCTGTGTTATGAAAGTTGCCTGGCTCAGCGTGCTGCAATCTTTAATAATTTTAGCAGCACTTGAGGCTGTAAAAGTGCTTCATGAGCTAATCAGCTTTTCAGTTTCTGGGTTCAAACCAGTCTCTTTAAAAAAAAATTGTCACGTTCTTGTTTCATCGTAAAATGGGTTTATTTCCTATATGTTCTTTTAGCATCTCTAAATGACAATTGATCTTGCTTCTGGGTATAGATTAATGTTTGTTGGAAGTACTACTTCTGTGTGGTGAGAAAATTGCAGAATAATAAGATTTCAGGGTTAATCTTTTCCACAGTAGTAACTTGGATCATCTTTTGAATTGAATTTTGCAGAAAAGCATGGTTCTGCATTACCAGTGGTCTGTAAATTTGTATCTTTTTTTTTTTTAATTACTTTCTGGTGTGGAAAAGCAGCACCAACGTAATCCTCCTATTTGTCATTAGTTTTAGGGGAACAGACACATACCTGCTCAGGTGGTCTGTCCTCTGCTCATGGGTGTACTTCAACTCTGTCCCAGTTATCTGCACGTGTGCTCTGAAATGTGAGCATGTGTTTGAACAGAGCAAATCTATGTTTCATGGCTCTAAGAGGGAGCCAGTTTATCTCTAATATCACTTTTCTTGACATCTTTGCCAAGTTGTGGAAATTCACATTATAATAATGGTAATAATGCTTACATATTTTTAAGTTATATTGTGTACTAAATGGCCTCAAGTTGCACCAGAGTAGATTTAAGTTGGATATAAAAAAATTCTTTGCTGTAAGTGTGGTAAAGCATTGAAACAGCCTGCCCAGGGAGGTGGTGGAGTTGCCATCCCTGGAGGTGTTAAAAAACCAAGTAGATGTGGCCCTTCAGGACATGGTCTAATGGAGATACTGGGTTGAAGGTTGGACTTGGTATTAGAGGTCTTTTCCAACCTTAATGATTTTATGATTCTGTGATTCACACCCAGCTGATTTTATGAATGTTAAAAGCACAGGAAACATCCCTAGAGATAGGGTTATTTTCCTGGTGGGGGGTTTTTGTTGTTTGTTTGTGGGGTTTTTTTAAGGTGGATATTTAAAACCACATGCACTGAATAACAGAAAAGCATGAATTCCACATACTGCCCTTTCAAACAAATACCCATGCTTATATATTAAATCCCATTTGGTTTCTTTTATTTAATGGAAACCAGTGCAGAGTTCGGGGCTGTAACAAACCCAGTGGTGTCACAGAACATCAATACCAAAAGAATTTTAGATTTAATTAGAACTTAGATACAGAAAAAGTAACTGTCCTCCAAGGATTACACGTGTGCACACACACACGCCTCAGTAGCTGTAGTGGGTAGCAGGCTTTGTTTATAACATGCTGTGTTTGTGAATTTCAACAATGACAATAGGCTTTAGAAACCAAAGAGCCATGCGAGTAGTCACATGCAGCAAAGTAAAGCCATTAGAAATCACAGTGTAAATTGTTTAGAAGAGAAATTGCCCTGACTGCTTCTACAGAGAAACCCATTGCAACAGGATGATGTAGCAGCATATACGGTACAAATTTTTAATGTAAGTATACAAGGACCTGAATAATGTACAGGTGCTAACTGGAAACATGTATTCTACTATTCCATTTCATTAAGCTTTTAATATTAAACCTTCACAATGTTAACTGAAATCTTGGCAAAAATATTTTTCTTCTGTTTGTGTGCCTATTTTTAATGTTTCTGTTAAAAAGGTGTTTTTCTTAACATCTTAATAGGAAAACTATGTGTGAAAACAGTAATTACAAAATAATAGGCTATTGCCAGAATTCGTTACGATGGAAAAGGATAGAGAAGCACATAAATTTGTAGTTTTTAGCTCAGCTAGTATAGATACTGTAATAATTTATTATTTATAATTTATTATTACAGTAGTATAAAGAGGTAGTATCAGTGCTACATTCTTTTTCTAGTTGAAAGTCACTGCATATCTTAACTGGTGCGTAGTTTTAAATATATATGTTGATATATTTTTATATGTATATTTGTGTACATACACACAGATGTTGACTCAGGTGGCATCTTCCAACTCCACTGGGCTTGATAGAAAATTAATGGAATTGTGTTTGTGCCAGATTGCAGTATCGATCCTTTGAATGGATTTTGAAGAGCATGTGTCGCTTTGCTCACACTGTGAGGTGCTGGGGTGGCCCCTCGGAGCCGTCTTGGTCCTGCTGCCAGCCTGCATGTGTCTGGGGGTGAGGACTGCACAACCACTGTGACATGCCATCACAGCACGTGGGAGGTGTAACAGCTCCAGTGGTGTTTTACACTTCAGTGAAATAACCCATTGTCTTTCAGTCTAAAGCTCTAAAGAGCTTTTGCCACCCACATCTTACAGACGCTGTTAATTAAAGCTTAGTAGCAGATCCATTCACGTGAAGAAGCAACCATTCCCTGTCAGGTGGATGAGGGTTTGCTGTGGATTATGCAGCTGTGTTGAAGTGACCCTCTAAGTTGAGAATATTGAGGTAACAGAGCTGGTGTTAACAAAGCTCAGGGCCAGAGAAGCAGTGCTAACTCACAAGTGAGATGTGTGAGCCCAAAAGAGTACTCGGGTGGCTCTTCAGTCCTCTGTCCTAGATCAAGTACAGCCAGATCACTCAGCCCAAAGGCTGCCATGGCCAGAAGTGCCGTCTAGGTAACGTCTGCCACAGAGCAACTCTTCTCCCAGGAAGGAAGATCTTCGAGCTCTGGCTCAAGGGATTCTTTATTATAGAGTAAGTTTCTTCTTTTCCCACTTCCTTAGTTTCCTGAGCAGAGGACAAAGCATCAGGTGCCAGCTTGCTTTTCCTCTTTTCTTCTCACTAAGTCCCTAGTACGTACCATTTCTGCCTTTTTTTTTTTTTTTTAATCCTAAGCCTGTTGTCATATCTTTCTTTGTTCATCTGTACTGCAGTGTGACGGCCAAAACTGTGTTAGCACTTGACCTAGAGAAACTGAAGCCAAAAAGACGGGAACTTATTCTTGTATTTTACATGTATATGTGTGTTGTCATGGTAATAGGTTTTTATCTTGGATTCTTCTTTCTGTGGTTGTTTTGTTGAGAGTATCTCAGCCTGTGGCATTGTAACTTTACATATTTATGTCAGTATTGCTAGCAGCCTCATTTTGGGGCTTTTGTGTTGCTGCATTTGATTTCCTTCAACCTACCACCAGCCTGTCAGCAATCCCTTCAGGAGCTTCCTGAGATGTCTAGGCTGGTAGCTGGCTGAAGGCAAGTTTGTAACCTGGTGTTACACACCAGCATCCCAGTTTCACTTGAGAAAATGTCACCTGAAGTACTGTGAGAAGTTGCAGTGACAGCATATCCTCCTCTGGAGATTTGTTCGTTCTTATCTACCAAGGTTATTGCCATGTTTCAGTGTATTGAGTGTTACATTGCCTTTATGTGCGTTCCTTATTCCTGACCAGGCTGTTGATTCTTACTTATCATCTAAGTGTTTCTGTATGGATTGCTTGGTAAATGTTCTCAGCATCTCTTCTGGTTTTGAAGGTGATGTTGTGATCCTTTCTGAGAGTGGGCTCCTCAGTCGGATGAACGTTTTCCAGGTTTTCTTTTGATGTTTGTCACCTTCACATTCTTCTTCTGTTGGACTTTCCTTTTTATTTCCGATTTCTGAGGTTAGTGAGTGAGACTAGATAACCAGTTTTTTTGTGTGTGAAGGCTTTTCTGTTTTCTTTTACTAACCCACTTCTTAGCTTTTGTGACTGTTTTCTTTTAACACAAACCACAAAGACTGTTCTGCTAATTTGACAAATGAGTTTCTAAGGGTATTCATTCTGTTACCAAGTTAGGTCCCAGGTCTCTTCCTTTGCCCTTCCTGGAAAGCCATCCTCTAACTCGCAGCCAAGAGCATCAGAGATCTGTTAGTCAGTTCCTGTGCTTGTCTGTCTGCCTGTGCCTGCCCTGCCTGATGGGTGGGTTGCTGAGCATGGTTATGACCCCCCTGAAGCTGTCCTGCTGCCTGCCACCCAGCAGCTCTGCTAGCAGGGTGGGGTAATTAACAGCTACCAGTCCTCATTTAATGTGTTAACCTGTAATCTCCTCATCTGCTCTGCCCTGGTGTGGCCACATCTGGAGAACTGTGTCCAGATCTGTCTTCCCCAGTTCAGCAGACACAAGGAGCTACTGGAGAGAGTCCAGCAGAGGCTCCAAAGGTGCTGAGGGGACTGGAACACCTCTGGCCAGGAAAGGCTGGGAGCCCTGGGGCTGTTTAACTAGAGAAGACTTAGAAGGGATCTAATCAATGCTGATGAGTAGCTGAAGGGCCCCCGAGGGGCAAGAGGCTGGGGCCAGACTCTTTGCAGTGGTGCTCAGTGACAGGGCAAGGGGCAACAGGCACAAACTGGAACCCAGGAGGCTCCACCTGAAGAAGAGGAGAAAATTGCTTGTTGTGAGGGTGTTGGAGCCTGGCCCAGGCTGCCCAGAGAGGTTGTGGAGCCTGCTTCTTCAAAACTCCAAATGCGATTCCAAACGTGATTCAAATGAGATTCCAAATGTGCCTGGACAGTGTAATCCTGAGCCTTCTGCTCTTGGTGACGCTGCTGGAGCATAGGAGCTAGACATGGTGATCTCCAGAGGTCCCTTCTGACCCATGCCTTGCTGGGATTCTGTGAACTGCTTCTCTGTCTTTCAAGCCCCATCTGTGGTGGTGGTGAAGCGAGGGGGCCTCGTGCTGTCAGTCAGTTCCTCTTTAGGGAGCATCTCCACATGCTCCCTCCTGCTGGTGAATGCCCTGAGGTCCTGGATGCTTTGTCTTGGAGTTTGCCTCCTCTCAACTCACAGAGGTGCTTTGTGAAGAGCCATGCCACCTCCATCCCCAAGGCTGGGACCCTTGGCTGCACCCTTGCTCTTAAGGGACCTTCCTCACAGGTAGTCACCAGGGCTGGTACATGGCAAAATCCAATACCCATACCTCTGTCTGGATGTGCAGCTGCAAGAGGAACAGGCGTCAGCACTAGTGATGCTCATTTTTCCACCTTCCGTCACCTCTGCCCTCCCAGGCATCCCTAACAACACAACAAAAACTTTGCTCTCTCTGCAGTACCTACCACCTGCCTGACTTTCTCTGCTGAGCACCAACTTACCAGGCAAACCGAGTTCTCCTTGTTCTTGCTTTACTGTTCGGCAGCATCACTTTTGTGTGAGGGGGGTGTCTGGTCAGGGCTGTGGCAGGAGCTTACCACCCCGGGTGCGAGCAGGGTGTGGCTGTCCAGGCCGCAGCCACTGCGGCAGCTGTGCGTCAGGCAGTTGTTATGCTGGTTGCTAGGCAGCCTTTTAATATTTACCTCCACGCCTGACACGTGGCTGCGTGTTGCTTCACCCCTTCTGCAATCTGACTGTCGGCCCGCAGCCCATGCAGTTGGTTAACAGCTGGGCATGGCTGGATGCAGTATACAGCACTCAGAAGAAGAAAACAACAACAACAACCCACAGTAAAAAGTAGTCCCCCAGTGAAAAGTAGTGCTCTAGGAGGTCAGGCTAATGCTGACAGGCAGCATGCTGGCTACCAAACATAGGGCTGGACCTTGGCAGTTTCTTGCTGTGTCAGTCAGCAAAGCTCAGTGTGATTGCAGATCTTGCAGGCTAAAGGGTTTGGAAAGGTATGACCCCCTTCTTCGTTATTGTGCCTGTTTTGTGGGAGAGCGTGAAAAATTGAAGGATGGAATTTAGTCAAAAATGCTGTAAATGAATCGAGTCACAGCATGCCCCCAGGGGAACCAGGAGATTGTGTTGTTACAGGACTGCCTGTGCATGTAGAAGTCACGTAGAAGTGGTCTGTAGGAGGGTGCCCTGTGCTCTTCACCACCCTTACCACATCCCACCACTGGCTCCCCAGGACTGGGTTTTGTTTCCCCCAAATCCACCACGAGTGTTTTCAGGGAGGACCTCTTCAGCATTCTCTGTAGCTGCTGATCAGCAGCCACAAATTAAACTGTTCTCTATCCCATGTTTCTATCTCCAGTCCTCCTCCATGAGCATTTAAACTCCTCGTCTCTTAGTTTCTGCTCGTTACTGCCATGCTGCTGGACAGTGCAGAAAGAAACAACAGCTTTTTTCTTTGGGACATGCTCACTGAGCTCTGCAGGTTGTGGTGATGCTACTGTGCAGAAACCTGCGAAAGAATTTTTCGTTGTATTGTAAGAAAAAGTCTTTGTAGTTTTCCGAGGGGAAAAAGAGAGAAGGGCTGAGAGAGATACGTTTTTCTCAAGTGGGCAAACACCAGGGTGACTAATACGGAGGTATGAAACAGATACCTGCTTGTTAGTGATGGAGAAGGAATTCAGATTAATTTCATGAAGAAACAAAAGGAAAGGAAAAATTATTCAAGAGCAAATTAAGACAAATATACGGATTACCTGATGCTGGTAGTGGAAATACATTAAAAATAAGGGTAGTTTATAAACTTTTGTTCTCTGTCCTGGTGTTGCAGGCTCACAGATACTGTTTTCCTACATATCTGTAGTGTGACAGTTGGAAATTCTGTCTGGTATATTCAGTCAAAGTTCTTACTAGGATGTGCAGGGTAACAGACATGCTGGCAGGAGAGCACATTGTCATTGTCACAGTGGGTCTGTTAAATTCTGTGCACCTTTTGTCTTACTGTTCAGAAGTGCTCGCATTAGGAAGAGTATAGAAGTGAGAAAATTTTCTGTGTGGAAAGAAGAGGTCACCCAAGGTATGGAATAGTAACATGACTTCTGATTTCATTCATAGAATGTGGTTCAAGAAGGACAGGGAACAGCTGTAGAAGGTACAGTAAAGGGCTGTGAAGAAAGTTAGGTAACTAGGACATCTGTCTTACAAGGAAAGGCTGAGGGAGTAGAGTCCTTTTAGTCTGGAGGTCCTTTTAGTGTGGAGGACTGAGGGGGAATCTTATCAATGCTAATAAATACTTAAAGGGTGTATGTCAGGAGGATGGGGCCAGTCTTTTATCAGTGGTGCCTAGTGACAGGACTAGGGGTAGTGGGCACAAACTTGCACATAGGAAGTTTTATCTAAATATGAGGAGGAGCTTCTTTGCTGTGAGGATGCCAGAGCACTAACCAAGGCTGCCCAGATTGGTCGTGGAGTGAGTCTCCTTCTCTGGAGAGATTCCAAACCCGGCTGGACAATGCAGTCCTGGGCCTTTGCTCTTGGTGACCCTGCTGGAACAGGGAGTTGGACCACATGAGCTCCAGAGGTCCATTACAACCCCTCCTGTGCTGTGATTCTGTGTTTTCACAGAGCAAGTGGCATAGTAAACATGAAGAGAAAACCTAGAAAAAAGTATAACTTGTCCTGGTTTGAGTTGCAAGAGAACAATTCTGTTCAGTGATTTCATCTCTCAGCTCAGTCTCTGCTCAGTGGCAGCAATTTCTGAAGTTCAGAGCAGATTTTCACAAACAGTCTCTGCTTCCAGCAGTGACAACACTCCATGGTCAGAGTCACTGCCGAGGGTTGCGNAACACTCCGTGTTTAGTCACTGCGAGGGGTTGGTGTGTGGACCAAGGTCACTGCTCAGTCTTGTGCACCATGTTGGGGGTGTAGAAAATAAACGACTGCACCTACAGGGAGGAGTGACCAGGACAGGTGACCCCAAACTGACCAAGGAAGGATTCCATCACATGTACATCACATCACGTTCAATGTAAAGCTGAGAGATCATGAGG
>WEIS01079369.1:0-16733 GCA_013389965.1 Todus mexicanus
ACATGTTGTAAATAGAACTTGCTATAGCAAAATGTATTTTATCCATTCAAATGTGGTTTGAGAGTACTGTTTAATTTCATTGAATTCTTCTTGCTATTAAAAAGTCAAACAACAATATGCAATTTACCTTCCATACCACACTCCATTTATATTCCCTTACAGGCTACCTGTTTATGAGCAATTTTTCCATTTAACTTTTGCAATATAATAATCTACCAAAAAAAGCCCTTCCATTCTTGTTACAGCGAGGAACGGGTTTAAAAACTAAAAGATCAGGTTCACATAATATCTGTGGATTAATTCAATGAAGTTTTTAGCTCAATGTCAGTGGTTTAAGATTGGTTTATTTTATATGCATAAATTTATGCACATTAATAGTCATATTTTGTCACATGATTTATCATTCTCCATTACCACATTTTGCTTTTAGGCTAATTTACTATCCCTACCTTTAACACTGTGTGTTACTTTGTATAAAAATAGTCTCATCCAGATTCTCACAGAACACATTTTCCCTCTAGGTCTCATGCTATCTGGGGAGTAGGGTTAAATGATTTAGTTCAGAAAGTCTTTTACAGACTAGAGAGGTTAAAAATATTTTCCTCAATTTCTGGTCGAGTAGGCTTCTAATTTTTAAAGAATTTCGAAGCTGGCAGAATTTGCACTACACTGACAGAGTCTGAGGCTGCAGTCATCATCTGTGCAGGCAAGACTGCATATGGCAGCGGTGCAAATTTTGGGTGAAGGTTTGTCAGCTTTTATTTCATCTGAATGTGTCATGCAGTCCCATTAAAAACTGTAAATATGGGCCAGAATTTGCACCTTCTTTCACATTACTACGACTGTTCTTCCAAGTCACCCTCTTTACTCTGATAATCCTCTCTACTTCTAAAATATATGAAGTACTACCTAGCACAGGAAAGAGCAGCAGAACTTAGCTGCCTCATGCAAAAGACCAGAATTCTCGAATGTTTTAATGTACCAAATGATTCAGACAAACTATTGAGATCAAAGCGCTCCCCATATCTCTGAATCCAGATGAGAAAAAAAACGGCACTGAGGTCCTTCCTGGACACATCACTAGTCATACTGAACTTCTTGACCACTCATCTAAGTGCCTTACCACCCTCGGGGGTTTTTTTAGGATAATCTGTGGATGCTGGCACAGATCTTCAGCTCCCCTTCCTTTTCTAAAACTTTCCAGTGATAGTGAAATCAGTTAAAAAAACCCCAAAAAAACCAAGGAAAATAATACTGCAAATTCTCTTCTTCTTAAATACATTTATTATTGTATTTTCTTCTACATAAGATCTCCCAGAGTAACTATACTTAAACAAATTAAAACAAAAAAAATTAATGTAAATGTTCTTCATAGTATAGTGAGTTTGGAAACGGGGAACTTTTAATATTCATATCCTTATTCCAAACTTTCTTGTAATCTGTTGTGTATGCTGCTATACCACAAAAAACATCCAAGTAAACTGAGATCAGAAAAATACTATATAGTCCATTTTATGGGTTAAATAGTGTTTTCAGATGTTCTTTTTAAGTTCTTTAGGGTTTTGTCTAAATCATGTTAAGAAGAGACATAGGAGAATACTTGTAGCAGAGAGTTGAGTAAGATAGACTAAAAGCACATTTTTTCCTCTTGGATAATTTATATACATCTTCCTTGGCAAAATATGTACATCTCAGCTCATTTTTTTTATTTTTTTTATTTTTTTTGGAACTCAATCCTATACACCTGCCATAGCCAGACTTAAATGTTAATTGACACTAATATGAAGAGAAGGCCTTATTTTTAGATCCAAAGGTACAAAATCCTGATAACCATCATTTCACATTGAGTGCAATCATAAAACTCTCCAGTCTCAGCAGTACTAAATAACAACTTGATGCAACTCCACTTTATGTTATACTGTATCATTCTGAAAATCAAGCTCTTAATTTTCATTTTCTTTCCTTATTTTGGAAATAGGATTTTGTGGGTTTTGATTCTAAATGGTAATTCTGAGGTTAGATGCAGCTCATTTTCTATTTCATAGTTTGGAAGTTCATATGGATTATTTGTATCCATAAAGATTGATCTAGAAAAAGAAAATGCTGCTTTCTCACTGAGATTTTTTTACCCTTTACATATTAACTGATTATACAGTTGAACTCTACGACCTATTTATCTTCCTGAAAGAAACAGAAATGACTTTGTCACAAGCTGCAGAATATATGCAGAACTGCACAATGCTCAGTCCCTACTGCATTCTGAACAGTGATATATTTTAGCATCTAATATTTATGTTCATTTCAACTTGTATTCTCATTTTTCATCTTCAGTGCCCTTGGTGATGATAGAAATTAGTTTTATTATGGCTTTCTTTAAAGGACATCCAGGCTTGGAGGAAAAACAGAGGGGAAAAGTCATCCGGAGGCATGGGCTCCAAATTGATACGTCAGGAAAGTATATCTATGAATTTCCTGTTGAAGTATAGTGATCTATAATCCTCTCTTGTATTATACACTTATAAATTACTTTCTTTTATGGTATGTCATTTAACTATACAGGCCTTGGTATCAAAACTACTGTTTCAAGCCCAGGCTGGAACCATCAGTGCTGTAGAGGTCACCCTGGAAAAACAAAACGGATAGCAGTCTCGACAAGCAAAGAGTTCCCTTCCATCAGACATGGGCACAGATGTGGCTGCTCTAAGTCCAGGGAAAGTCCTCGTGGCTGCATTTTTTCCTGTTATGTGGGACAAGACTGACACTGCTATCTGTCACTCACTGCATTGCGCAGGTTTTGTGTTTATGCTGCGTCTCCCTTTTTTTTTTTTCCCCTGAGATGGCCTCCCTCTAGACTGCTTCAGTTTAAATCTTAGCAGGCAGGTGCTATTTTTCCTGTGTCTAGCCTGTCAGCCTGGATCTTTTTAAAACATCCAGCAGGCCTCTTTCTCCTCCCCACATCCAGAAGGGAGGCATTTTAAGTAAGCTAAGGTTCAGTATGTGACAGGAAATATGAAATAATAAATCATCTTTCCATGCCATATGAAGTTATGGTAAAAATGTACTGAACGAAAGGGTAATTACAGGGGGGAAAAAATGTTCTGCATTGCCTAATCTTCTTCAACATCCAACTTTCTAAAAAAAGTCACTGAAATTATACTATAGCTGCAACATTTTTGTATGACTGGCCCTGATTATCTGGCACTTACTTGGTCAAATCAAGAAAAATCTATTAAATATATATGAAAACGTTTTGCAATATACAGATAATAACCTTGACCTTTAGACCTCTGGTTGCAGAGATAATAATTTGAGGCCTGCTAAACATTTCATACATGTTTGAAACTTCTGCAAGCTGTTTTTCTTCTGAGAAGGAGCTTGCGAGTTTCAGTATCTCTACATCTCATTACAGGGAAGGAAAGCGGGCACGCAGGCACAAGGTACATAATCTAAAGCTGTTTAAAGAGAAGGTGAATGCAGGAGTGAGCTGAGTGACTGATAGAAATTCCAGGACTTTCAAATAAATTGACAGAAATGCAGGCTTGTGGTTTCAAGACAAATGTGTTACTGAGACTATTCTGCAGTTCAAAACTTAAACCTAACACTGCTTCCTACTGTGTCCTTCAATGACTGGTTTTGGCTGGGCTAGAATTAGTTTTCTTCATAGTAGCAGTATGGGGCTATGCTTTGAATCTGTGCTGGAAACACTGCTGATAATACAGGGATGCTTTCATTACTGCTGAGTAGCGCTTACACAGTCAAGGCTTTTTCTGCTTCTTACACCACCCCACAGGTGAGCGGGCTGGGGGTGTACCAGAAGTTGGGAGGGGACACAGCCAGGACAGCTGACCCCAACTGACCCAGGGGATAGTCCATACCATATGACATCATGCTCAGCATATAAAGCCGGGGGGAGGAGGATAAAGGGCAGTAGTAATGGCATCTGTCTTCCCAAGAAACTGTTATGTGTGATGGGGTTCTGTTCTCCCGGGGCTGGCTGAACACCTGTCTGCCCATGGGAAGTGGTGAATGGATTCCTCGTTTTGCTTTGCTTGCTTGTGCGGCTTTTGCTTTACCTTGTAAGCTGTCTTTATCTCATCCCACAAGCTTTGTCACTTTTACCCTCCCAATTCTCTCTCCTGTCCTGCCAGGGCAGGGACTGATCAAGTGGCTGTGTGGGGCTTAGTTGCTGTCTGAGGTTAAACCACGTCAACAACTTGCCTAATTTGCTCTTTTTTCCCCGTGCGCAAATAGGGAAACTTGTACTTATTTACAGGAGTCCTGCTACTCTCAAGTCATTTACAAAAGCCTATCTGCACAGAATGTGGATCTCAACAACAATCTTTAGCTAACAGAATAGTTAAGTGATCACAAAGCATTTTCCAGAAGAATTGCACATCTTAACCCCCCAAAAAGCAAGAGTGCTCAATGAACAGTCACTAAATGAAGTTTTTACACTGGTTTCCTTGTTGTTTCACTGCTCTCCCTACTCCCTGCCCACACCCCTCTACACTCTCTGAAGTTTTTGTAACCTGGATGATTTCAGTCCATGCCCCTAGAAGTTGCATTAACTTGGTGAGGAGGCAGTCTAAGTGAGATATAGATGCAGGACCAAGTTGTAAAGGTGATACAGCCAAGGATATTTTAAGCTAGCTTTGCTGCTGAAGGACACTACACTGAAAGCTGTGCACTAAATCTCCAGAGTCTTTGTTCAATCTAGGTTGCATTTTATTTTCTCTCCTTTTCTCTCTGCTATGCTGGATATATGAGTCATTTAGGAAGCAAATATTATTGGTATGTATAATGTAACTGCTTTATTTGGGGAAGACTGACACAAAATTCTTGCATTTCAGTATAATAAAAGTCTTTTCCCCCTTCCAGCACTGATGAGTAGGAAAGGTCCGCAGCTGACCCTGCCTGGTCTCCAGAACTGTATAGTTTATTGTTGGCTCCTTCAGCTCTGTCTAGGCTTTCTGAATCATGATACTCAGAGAGAACTGAAACTTATAAAATGCTATTAGTATCAAGTCCTTGCGAAGGGGGCATTGAGGTGTAGCGCTGGACAGGAACCCACGTGGCCAAGTGTTTGATACAGTGCTTGAATAGGACATGATTTATAGCAAAATTGACAGTATTTTCTCTGTTGTAGAGAAAAGTTCAGACTTTTATTGTCAGGCTGTCTGGCAAAAGATGTGTAAGAGCAGGGGGCTTTTTTTTTTTTTTTTTTAGGAGCAGCATGGGTTTGGGGGTGCTGGTGAGTTATTGAGGTACAGGGGGAAATTAGGAATGCTGCTAGGAGGCCAGTGAAAGTCCTAGACAGTTGCTTTCAGTATCGGTAGGACATGATTGACTGCAGGCTTATTTTTCCAACTTTACAGCAGACTGTGAAGTACCTCTTTGTGTACACCTCAGCTATGACTGTTGCAGAGAAGCCAGGCAGAAAGGATGATCGCAGCGCTTTGTGAGGGCCATAGCATCTTCTGTTGCTTCCAGCTGCTTCAGGGAAGAGAAAAAGCTCTCAGGCGCTGCCCTGCCCTACAGGCAGAGGCTCTGAGGAATGATAAGTTCAGCCAGGTGCCAGTGCAAAGGTCAAGCCTCAAAATTTCTGCACATACTGGTAAAATCCTATCAGCAGCAGACCCTCCTGGTGCATTGCAAATAATTCAGCTGGAAGCAGTGCCCCCCAAGCCCACAGGGAAGACTGGAGTGAAAGCTGCTGTATTCTGCAAAGGTGTAGCAGAGTGTAGGCTGCAAGCCAGATTTGAAAAAACAAAGTGTAGAGGGTTAGGGCATGCCCTTCAGCAAAATGAAAATGAGATGTTCAAGAGATGTGGAGTGCCTGTCTCTTTACTGAGAGCAGTGATACCGTGCATTGCATTTCTGATAGAAGGAAATGGCAGTCCAGGTGACATATCTGATCATCTTCATTTTTACACTATTCTTAATTTTTTTTCAGATAGTCTTCAGATGGTGGTTTGGTTTTGCATAATAGGGCCAACTAATTGTATTCTCTAAATTTAGCCAAACAAGTTCTTGCCCAATATTAAATCCTTATGCTGGAGGAGTTTAAGTTATGGTTATTATGCATGTGTTTGGGGACTGTATTCTGAAATAAGTGATCTAAATGAAATATAGGAAAACCTTGTACAGGAAGGACCCAAATATGTGGAGTCAACTGTCAGCTCTGAAGTAAAGTATTATGTTTGCTTTTCCCTGGCAGGGAGATTTTTTCCCCCAGTATGCCATCTTTTTGTTGCTGTCCCCTTCTGTTTGATAGAAGCAGGACATTTTGCATCTAAAGTAAAAACTCTAGGACTTGTTGGTGCTTCTTTTTTTTTTGCATTATGAAAATAATTAAGCATTGATATAGTACTTCTAGCACTTTCTGAAGCAATGGCATATTTTCCAAATAAATCTAGCTGTCCGCATGATATCCACAGTTGCATTTGGCAGGAAAGCTAAACTCAGTAAAGTTTTCCTGAAACTTTGACAAGGAAGCCCACTTTGTGATCAAAGAAGCAAAATAATTGTACTGATTTAGGATGAAATCTCAGTTGGCCTACAGCAGCACCAAGAGCAAGCACTACGGGCTTGTATTGGCTGTTCTGTGAAGCAGTCCCAGCAATGCCAAATGCAGTATAATCTGTTCATCTTTCAGAAAACATATTTCATTTTGCACCTTGATCTCAATTTGCATTCTATTTAAATATCAATATAAATTACTCAGTTCAGTAGGAAGATCTAAATAACAATAATAACAACAACAATAATAACAATAATAACAACAACAACAATAATAATAATTAGTTACCATAGGTAATAAGTTAGTAAATTATCAGATGTTGAACAACTCAATAAGAAAAGGGCCTTTGGGGCAAAGAGAGCAAGGAGAAGAATGAAGATTTATAGAAATAAAAGGGAAGATAAAACAGATAAAGAAGACATTAGAAGACAGTGAGAATCATACAACTTCAGAGACATGCAGCAAGGCAGAAGAAAAACAGATGTTAAAAGAATAAAGAGCAGTAAAGGTAAGGAAAAACTAATAACGCTAATATGGCATGGGAAGGAGAAAAACAAGTCTAATATAAAATAAGGCCTAGAAGAAAGTCAAATACCTAAGTATATCAAAGTGATAACAAAGAAACATAAGAGAAATGAAATATTGAAGACAGCTCTAGGAAATAAGAGAATAAACAAAACACAGAAACACTTTGAGGGCTTGAAAGATTTTATATGTCTTCCTCCTTATTAAGCCTCATCATTAACAGGAATAGTGTTTTATCTTATTTATAGCATCAATACACTGCTGCTGTAAAATCTCCAATACTGTATCATCAGCAGCAACTACATGTAAGTTGGAAAGCTTCAAAAGAGAAGTGCAAGATAAAGCCACAACCAGCCATTGTTTTCTCTCATTTTCAATGGTGCTGATCCCTTGGACTTCGGCAGTTCAGTGCTCCTCTTCTGAGCAGCTTTCGAGTCTCTCTGGCACCTTCACTGGACAAATGTGCAGAGCAGGTAACCAGAGTAACAAGACGCCCATTATGGCAATGACTGATTAGGAGCACAAGAGGAAACTAGACAACTAGGGAACCCACATTTGTGGTTCAGTGCTGAAAACAATGGGATTGACACTATAAAATCAAAAATAATAATGAAAAAAGGCTATGGCTAATACAGGAAAGAGGAAAAGACAGAATGGGAGAGTGGGAACACTGAATAACAGGAATAAAGTATGAATGCAGAAAATAGATACCATATGTAAATGAGCCTTTTGAAATAAGAACCAGGCGTAAGCTAAATACTGCCATACACTGATGTCAGTTTTGACAGTAATAGTGATTAGTGTGAGTTGATAATTGATGACAAGGAGCTACAGCCAGAGCAGAAACTGTCTGCACCATAGTCCTGTGACATTATTACTTAACTCAATTAGTTCAAATTACAGAGATGTAGCTGAATAAGCAGTATTATGAACTGTGACTCATATAAGCATTTTACTCTGGGAAGGTAATTCAGAATCTTCTAACTAGCAGCTAATAGCCAGCAGGAGCACATGCACAATTTATGACTTTCATTTAACGGTGACTGCTTACCACAAAATAGCTACTTTTAAAATGAGAGTACTTAAGTCTGTTTTAACACCTTTCTGGACACTAAACAGAATAATCTGTGTTAAATCAAAATCATCTTTCCAAGCTGTGACACTTCCATGTTTCACTATTATTTTTTACATGAATGCAGCATCACTGACACTGATACATCCTTATACCAGAAAGGCATCACTAGTTTTACTGCAAACATCAGGTGAGTTGTGGTTTAAAAGAGGTACTATCAGTAGCGTAAGGTCATCCTGCTACACTTAGTGGCATGGTTTAGCTGAGTGGTGGTGGTAGGTCACAGGCTGGACTCGATGATCTAAGAGGTCTTTTCCAGCCTTAATTATTCTATGATTCTATTTTTGAGTCCACATGGTTTCATTTAATTACCCACATTGGCTACCAGGTTTAGCTTTCCTACTACATCTATCCAGGAGATGTTTCTTCTGACTCTCACAGCTGCTGCTTAGAGCAGTCAAGTCAATCAAGTCTAAGAGTGAAAACATTAATAAATCAGTGAGAGCTTTCTCTGAAAAGGTCACTAGAACTTACCCCAGAAGAAAAAAGATTAGACTTCTTACCTATAGTGCTTACAATTGCCACCTTGTGTTCACCAGCTACACCAATCACCGTTCTTAAAACAGGATGAATTTTTCTCGCCACCCCATCATCTCTGGTATATCCAATCTCAGAAAGTCTTAGCTTCAACAGTCATCAAGGAATACACAGCCTTCTTTGCTTCAAGTTCTTGTCTCTACATTGCCAGGGCTTGGAGGATCTTGCATGAGGCAGACCATTGTTGAGTACTGGGCTTTTTTTCCCTGAGCACTTCTCTTGATTATTTCCTAAGCTTTCTCTCATAGTGCTTTTGTGCATGCTATGTGTAAGAAGATATTTCAGGGCTTAATAATATTATAGGCTGAGCCTTGAGCTTTCACTAACAGACTTGTTGACCAGCACATAATGCTGAAATAGTATCAGATTGTCCTCAGAACATCTGCCAGATGTGGCATGCCCCAGGGCGTACCACCACATTGGTCCTATTGATTGACATGCAGCCTACTGTACTTCAGTAAGTCCAAGTAGAAGGCACTAGAGCACATAGTATTTTCTGCAGCCCACTCTCTCTTTGTTTTCCACTCATTCTTGTGCTTAAAAATGTGTTTAAAAATCCCTGCATATGACAGCATAAGCTTTTTGGTTTCAAGGATAAAAGACTAATATTATTTAACAGAAAAAACCCCAAAAAACATAAAAACCCCTGATGTCACAGGTATGCTTCTTCTCATTTAATAACTTCTCTCCAAGGTCTCTTTCTTACAGCAATTGCAGCTGATGTGACATACTCTCATTTTGAAGTACCTGTTCAGAAATCATTCTCATGTAGACTTTCTGCCATGCTGTTAGCTTAGCAACAAAGACTATGTTAAAAATGTTGAGAAATCTTTTGTGAAATATAATATGTAGTTCAAACCTAGGTTCAGATGAGAAAAATTTACAGAGTTGGGCATTGAAATGTATGTAATGATTCAGGCCTAAACTACTAATAATTTCCACAGTCAAAGTTGACCATCTAAAAAATACAAAAATGGATTTTGAGATCTACATCTCATTTGTTATGCTGTGGTCTCTTTGCTCAGTTGGTAGCTGGAATGTTTAGGGTTTTGAGAAGGGACTCACTTCTGCACTTTATAGATCCTCAGGTGCTTGGATTTGCTTCTCAGCATCAGCTCATCTGTTCCGACCAGACCCACTCGCAGCATCAAGCGTGTATGCAAGTGAGTTGATTTCTAGACACTGGGCTGTTCCCGCAGAGCTCATTCCAATTGGTGGGGCCCAAGTGCACCTGCTGGACTGGCCTAGTTGGGTTAGCAGCCTTCAAAGGCTTCTGAAGTGAGACTGGAGCTAGGGATTACCAAATCAGGAAGATAGAGAACCTGCTCCAGTATGTTCCCTGCACAAAGACTTTAGACAGCCATTCATTCCCAGCATACCTTGACATTAAAATGCTCTAAATGGGTGTCAGTAAGACTACTGGAAAACTGTGCTGTTGCGCAAAGGATGCGGAAAAGATGAAGAATCTCTGAAGAGAAAGAGCTCTGCTCACAGCCCTTCTGCTAACCTGGGAGGGAGGGAGGGAGGAGGTCTGGGGTATGCACTGCTGTGATCCACTGCTCCAGTGGCTCAAAAAACTCTGAAGAGCTCATGTGTTTTCCAGTGTTGACTACCCTTGTCTTGCAGGTGATGAATTACAGACCCTTTTGCAGCTATGACATTCTTTCTAATTGTGCTTCCTCAAATTAGCTCATAGCTCTGAGAATCTCTGGCATGCAGCGAGACAACCCAGTGGGAGTGTGGGATTTTCCTGCCCTTGCAATAGCACATGAATAAAGGCTCTCTTCTGTTATATTTATGAATAGATAGCTGATTCCTCACCTGAAGTCAATCATACAAGATTGACTGACTTCAGTGAGACTATGCATGTCTACATCAGCTGAGGATCTAGCCTGAAGTATTATTAAATTATGTACTTCAGTTCTATAAACAACCATGTCCTGCTGAGATGATGTGCATGATTCACGAGGCCTGTTTTGCCACGGAGGGCAGTTGATGGGCAAGATGCTAGTAGTCAAATCATTAAAACCCAATTAGACAGAAGCAAGCCAGAAATTCACCAGTGATTTTCCCGCTCTCTTACGAGCTTCACCATATGCTGGCGATTCCTGCTGACAGCTGCACTCACACAAGGACGTCACCTCCTAGCTGTCTTGCCATACCTTCTCCAAGGAGAGCAGCAGTTGAAAAGCAGATTGTCTTCCTGAAAATGGGGTATCCTATCAGCAGGGAAAACCAAACTGAACAAAAAGTCTGTTTGAAAATACTGCAGTCAAACTCCATCGCAACATATATTCAGACCAATTTTTCAGTATTTTTTTTTTAGATAACTGGTCCAGATAAAAGGCAAGCAGGTGAACTAGCAAGATATATGTGGGTAATACATGACTCTGAATTTTGGTGTGATATCTAAGGTCACAGTACCCTGCCCTGCAGGGACACAGAAGGACCTCTCAAAAATAGTTCTACCCCTCTCCCCTTTGCAATAACAGAGAAGGCCCCCAAGTCTGGTGCTTTTAGGCAGGTGTTTATTCAGCTTTTCACTGAGGTTTCTTAGGTGCTCAGTAAAAGGAAGGAAAAAAAAAGAGGGAGGGGATTTTGGAAGAAAATATATTTCTAGCATTTCAAATATAGGTACCCATGATTTTTGTATGTGTTCATTTCTGAAAAGGCCTTGAGGTGCCATAGTTAAAGATTCACTTTCAATAGACTTCTAGATCTGAACCCAAGTGTCTGGTCGTGTTTCTGCTTCTTGACTTAGTAGTATGTTGTCTGTGCTTAGCACTGTGCTGGGAACTGCATTCTCATTGAAGAAAATTCTGCTTGTGACTTATTTAGCTTGGCTAGGCAGAGTAAGAAGCATGCAACAGGTTGCCTTGGGGCTTTTGGCAGTTACCTCTCCTGATGAGTAGCTTCAAGCACCAGCAAATCAAGCTGGTTCAGCCAGGTGGCTTTTAGGAAAAATGCCTGGCAGTAGCAGCTTTCTTTTCAGCCCTTTAGAGGACACACTTGGACACAAGGGAGTCCCCCTGCTTCAGCAGCTGCCTCCAGCTGTGGCCTCCTCTCCAGGGCACTCTGTCGGTTGTGGCAGCACCCAGCATCTCCATGGCCAGCATGACCCACCATAGCTAGGCTGAGCAGCCCCTGCGCAGCAGTAAAGGCAGGAGGTAAAAGCAGGGTGCCCCTGGAGCTCTCTGTTGCAGCACGTCACACCCCTCCTGGGGTGGGTCACTGGAAAGAAAAGCCCAGGTGCATCCTCAACCTTCTCTTTCAAGTATCTTGTCCCTATTACTTCTGGCAGCCTGAGTAATGCAGCTTTCTGCCTTGAGATGCTCCTGCTGTGCTGATGCTAGTGCCCTCTGCAAGCAACTAATGCTCTGAATGAGAGCAGTGCATGGCTTAGGTTCTTTGTCCTGTCACTAGAGGATCCCCTGATATTCCCAACCTGTACCCCCAAATCTCCCTTCTATCTCCATGCCCTGGGTTTGGTACAGGTTAATTATTGCTAGCAGCTGCTGGCCCAAGCACTTGGGAGGGGCTGAAACTGGGAGGGGCCACAACTGGGTCAAGCAACCCAACCAGCCAGTGGGGTATTTGATACCATACTGATGTCATGCCCCCTATATGAGGGGAAGGATAGGCATAGGCTCTTGTTTTCAGTTTCTTTCAGTGTGGGGTTATAGCTTGCTCTCAGAGCAGGGGAAGTGGTTTCTTGGATGCAGGTAGAGCCTCATGGTTTGTATCACTCACTTTGTGTATTATTTCATTAGTATTATCATTATTACCGCTGTTTTCTTGTCTTTTTGTGGTTTTTTTTTTATTTATTAAACTGTCCTTATCTCAACCCATGGAGTCTCACCTTTTTCTTCATCCTGATTCTCTTTCCCATTCTTAGGGAGGGGGTATGAAGGGGGAGGTGAGGGAAGCAGTGGGCAAGTGTCTGTGTGGTGTTCAGCTGCTGGCAGAGGTTAAACCACAACACTTGACCATCCCCGCTTCTGCTGGGTTGTTCAAGGGCGGTTCTCTATGGCATTTTCCCTCTTTTCCCCAAAGTGAGGCTGTACTCCCCATGCCACTCTAGTGTCACCTTGGTATCTGGGTCAGGGCAGATGAGGGCATGTAGGTGCTGCTGCACCATAAGCCTCTATCCCCCTGTTAAACATGCATGAGTGACTCAGCAAGACACACAAGCAGTAGTTCAGTGTAGGAGCTGTGAATGGAGTCTGTGCAGCAAGAACCATGCGCATAGTAGCTGGTAGCAAGTGGTCAGGAAGGAGTGTAAAAGAGGGCAAATGTGTAACTTGGGGACACCCTGAGCAAGAAGTTAGTCTCTTTCTGTAATATCCCTTGATGAGCTTTTCTTCTTTTGTTATTACTCTTTAAATCAATGTGGATATGTTGCTTTTTTGTTCCTTTAACACCCCATGGAAATGCACAACCATTGCCTGGTTGTGTGGCATGCAAAGCAGCATTTGTTGCTCTTTATCTGCTTAACTCGTTTTGGTGCTACCAGTCATTGTACTAAATTTGTTCACGAAGTTTTGATTTCTGTGTGTTTCTTGGGTTTTTTGGTTGTGGGGTTTTCTTATACCTTTATCACAAGCTTTGGACTTGAGTTTTTCTAGGTCGAGGGATTCTGTTAGACCCCTATACAGATTCATCTCTCTCACCATCCTTATTGCTCTCACAGTTCAGTTTATTTCCTGTATGTTTTGGTGGAGATGGTAAACTGCAAAGTAATGATGAGTCAGGTGAGCTACAAGCTGATGCCAGAGCATGACATTTTCCCTGGTTCTTTATGCTGTTATAATAGTTCATAATGTGGCGCTTTTTCTTGTCTCCTGTGTTATTTTCTAGAACTATCCAATGGCAAGGTCTCCTTACTAGACAGTTAACTGTCACATCCAAGATGATTTTTGAGTATATAGAGTTAAAATTGTATATTCTCATGTGTAGTACCTTTATCTAAATTCAATGTCTCCAGCCCTTTCTTCTGTGTCAGAGGTCTTTCCGCACCTTTACACAGCTGCCTTCATTTTTTACTACCTGGGGCAAGTCAGTATCATCAGCTGCCTTTGTCACCTCAGTGTTCATGCTGTTTTCCAAATCACTAGTTATCTGGCATAACTCGCTTTCCTTCAGTAGAGTTATGCTAAAGAAGAATTTGATGCACTGGGTGAAACCCTTCTGCTCTGCTGTCAGTAGAATTTTTGCTCCTGACTTAAATGACTTTAGGGCAGGACATGACAGGCTTAGGTTTTTCCCAGCACTTCCTTTATTTGATTTTTAAAGAGATATAAATTAATGTAAATTTTAATGCTTTTTCCTCTTTCTGTTTTCTTTTTGTCTTGGCTGAAAATTCTTAAGTATGAATTACATTTAAGAGATTATAGCACGCTAGGGGTTGTCATCCTGATTAATAGATATTTTCTTGGGCTGTTTTGCCTTACACTGTATTATTAATAGTTAGCAAAATATCATCTTCTTGGCTTTAAGGTAGCGAAGGTTTCATTTGTTGCAGTTTGATGGTGGGAAACACTGGTGAAGAGTACTGGAATTGTAGCAGAAGTACAAAGTCATTTCCACTATGTAAACTGAACTTACTAAAGTTTAAAGATTCCTCTTTGTAGTAATACCTAGCACTCATACAGTGTCTTGCATCTTCAGCACAGACTACAAACATTCACTAATAGATCTTGACACCCCATAGGTAACCTGGAATTGCTATTCTTATCTTACGTGTGAGATGTTAATTTGGTATCCCATGTCTGATCAGCTACAGATCCTTTGCAGGTCTCCAAGGGAAGAACTTACTTTCACACTACCAGTTTTCAAAATCGTTGAAGCCTGAATTTTGTCACTGCTTCTTACTTCATCACAAGCTGCAAATAAACACTTTACATGTTTGGTCACTTTTGAAAGCTTCAGATTCTTTTTCTTTTGACGAAAAAAAGTATGAAACTGTATGTGTAGTTGGAAGAAGCTGCTGGAGCTTCAATTATATAGTATGTGACATTCTATGAAAATGTTACACTTTTAAAAATTCAGAAAGTGCATAATGATCCATTTTGAAATATAGCTTCACACAGCTATCACTTGATCCTTCCTTTATGCCTTCTTTGGCAAGAACCATAATTTCCCAAATCTGCCTTTCCTTTGTAATAAGCAATAACTTTGATTAAAACGAGTTTCAGATGTTTTCCAGAGAAAGTTTCCCAATCGTGCTACTACTTAATCTAATATTAACTGTTTTTATATAACTTTGCTGCTCATTTATGATTTATAAGTGCCCTAAGTCTACAAGTAGCTCTTCAGTATGCCAGAAGCCACATGAATCAATGCTGTGTATGTTTTAAAGCTGTGATTTTTAATGCTCCATTAGAGATTTCTAGATTCACTCTTTCTGGTGATGAGATTACATGTATTAGTGTGATGAGGAGGAAGACAAAGTGGGAATTATTAATAATTATTGCTGATAGACTGAATCTGGGGAGGAGAGTGTTGAGGAAAAAGAACTACCGGTGGTAGCCATTTCTAATGTGATCTTTCTTTTCCAAATGAAAGAAGACCAGTGTCTTAAGTGGCACACCATTTATCATGTAAGGGTGAACAAGATTATATTGCTAGGAGCAATAAACAGTATACATGCTACCTGACTCGCAAAAATGTGCACATGGGCTCAGATTTCCCCAAGTGGTTTGTCAGTTGGGGAGTTTGCTCAGAGGGTGCATAACCTTAGTCTTCAGGATCAGCTAGTGGACTCTGTCAATGCAGGCTGCTTTCATTACCACGCACTGCTTCAGACACCTGATGTATGAAGGGCAAGGATAGGTGTGCAAATACCTCACTGCCCCATCTGTCCTATCTGTTCCGCATCCTGCCTAAAAACTAGCATCCCATTTCTCCAAAAAACTGGAACACGTAGTTGTCCAAATTGTCATTTCTCTGTTACACAAAATACACTTTGCATTAGGATCTGATACTCGATTATGCCTATGTGTTTTAAGCTGTTTTTTTTTCTCTGCTTTATTTCTTAGCATCCATTAGACCATGATGGTTACAGATAGCTGCATATTCCTCCTGGTGCTGCTGCTGATGGTAGAGAGGTGACCTGACATGCTGTTCTCTATCCTTATCCCAAGAGGTGGTGAGTTTGTCTGCCATTCAGTGGCTGACACTTGCGTTGTGATTTCAGCATTTGGATTGCGTACTTTAAGTGAGCCAGGGAGCAATTCTCAGGTGCCCAGATGCTTCTGATTAAATGAACATGTTTGTGATGGGTGGCAATGGCAGGTACAATTGCACCCTTTGTCCTGTGAGTGCTTTGCAGACCCAAACATTTGCCTCTTAGTAGGCACCTCTGGGCTGTGGCTATTTTATGGTGCAGGAACTGTCAGGAGGAATTTCTGTTAGAACAATATAGACATTTCCAACTGGTCAATCAATTTGAAAATTTCACAATGGTTTTATGCTCCAGTTTGTGTTGTCACGGTCACACAGACACACACACACGATGTATTTACTGTTACTGTCATCTTAAAGTGCTCCTTGCCAAAGGCAGTATAGAAATATATATAATTCAAATTTTTTATGGTAGATAATCTTGGCATCCTGAATACTTTCAAGCATTTCAAAGGAATCTAATTTTAAGAACTGTAGTTTAAATTTGCTACTTTTTATGGAGATGAGGAAGAAACCTCAACTTAAGGAGTGTTGCTCACAACTTTTTCCATATAGCTTTTATATCATTGACTGTTGTAGTACTGACATGATTGAGAGTAGGATGTCACTCAATTTTTTAGGAACTATCACAATTCCAGACAATGTTACTGTTCAGTGCTGCTGGACTGCTTTGGGTTGAGGAGCCCTTAAAGCTCAGGCCAGTTGTGCAGCTTAGGTAAAGTGGCATTAGTTGCAGATGAAGAGACCTGAACCCAGCTTGCTGGTAGAAGGTTGGGCTATGACTTGAGACTTGCTAATGCAGTTTCATTGAGAAGATACTTAAGAAGTAAATGAAAT